>JAMAGW010000006.1:1125817-1369326 GCA_023626355.1 Penicillium sp. S1602 | reverse complement strand
GGTCCATCCAAGCAAATAGGGTGCCAAAACCGAAATTGTGCCATATATGCGTGTGACAAAGCTGGAAGTTGACTGTACCCACGACCTCCCAGTCTGTTGGGACAGCCTTCGAATCGAGCCAAGCCAAGCCAAATATTACCATGTATACCCTCGAAGAAGTGCAGAAGCATAACAAAGCAGATGACCTCTGGATTATATTGCACAACAAGGTCTATGATGTCACAAAATACATCGAAGACCACCCCGGTGGCAGCGCCATTCTGATTGAAGTCGCTGGCACCGATGCCACCGAGGCCTTTGAAGAGACTGGTCATTCGGATGAGGCGCGAGACGAGCTGGCCAGATATCACGTTGGAGATTTGCCGTCAGAAGTATGTTATGACTTGAATTTGGACAGCTCAGTGTACCTCAAGTTAACATAACCCCAGGAGCATGCCGAAACTGTGGAGATCTATCGTCCGAACTTTGAGCAAGTTGCTCAGAAAGCTGTCGTGTCAGTCAAAAAGTCCTCGTCAAACCGACTGGGTGCTTTGATTCGCGCTGTCGTCAAGCTCGGTCTCACCGGCGTTTTGGGAGCGGTGGCTGTGACTGGTTATCGCCAAGGATGGGGACCATTGCTTCAACCGCTACAACAGCTATCCCAGCGCTCCCTGGTAATTCTCTCCAGTCGTTCAGACTCGAGTGGCCAATTCTGGTCTGGGTTCGGCATCGCCAGCATAGGGCAGCTGTCACTGACAGTCGGGTTGACAATGTGGATTTCCACCAAGCTGGATGTCCAGCAAGAATTCACCCACTACTCTCCTCGCCGCACAGCAAGAATGGACCAAATCATTCTCCGCAAACGACTTACGCCATTGGCCAAGGGCAAGGTCCTCCCAAAAATACAACGTTCTGTACCTCTCGAGCCACGCACCTGGAGGAAATTCCCACTCATCCGCAAAGATACCGTCTCGCCCAACGTCTACCGCTTCGTGTTCGGGCTTCCCCACAAAGAAGATATCTTAGGCCTGCCGACCGGCCAGCACATCGCTCTTCGTGCCACAATCAACGGCGAGAGTGTCTCACGCTCCTACACACCGGTTTCGAACAACACAGACCTAGGCCGCATCGAGCTCCTTGTGAAAGTCTACCCACAAGGCAAAATGACCAAACATTTGGAGAGCATGAAAATCGGGGACATGATTGAGATTCGGGGCCCTAAGGGCGCAATGCAATACACCACCTCCTATGCGAAGCACATTGGCATGATTGCAGGTGGTACTGGAATCACACCCATGTACCAGCTCATCCGAGCAATCTGTGATGATGAAACAGACTCCACGCAAATCAGTTTACTTTATGCGAACAATACCGAAGAAGATATCTTGCTACGACAGGAGCTGGATACCTTTGCGAAGAAGTATCCGAAAAAGTTCCAGGTTCAGTATGTTCTTTCACAGGCTGCGGAGGGATGGAAGGGTCATCGGGGATTCGTTTCTCAAGATTTGATTCAGAAGTATCTGGCACCTGCGGATCAGAGCAGTAAGGTGCTGCTTTGTGGGCCGCCGCCTATGATCAATGCTATGAAGAAGGTCCTTGTCGGACTTGGGTGGAAAGAGCCGGGTGCTTTGTCGAAGGCTACGGACCAAGTCTTCCTGTTTTAATATGCTTCGATGGATTGTACGAATGCTGTAGTGGTAAAAAAATAGACTTAGACTTGCAATTTTGTGTCTTCAAAGCTAATATATTTTTTTCCAATGTTGTGAAGTATTTCCCACAAAATGATTTCTCGCAACATGGTGTGCTAAATAGAGAAACTTTGGAATTGAACAGGCCATGGGGAATTTATTAAGTATTTCGCTCTTTTGAATACCAACAGCTTCAAAGAAGTTGATCTTTTGATTGTCGAAAATAAGGGGGAAAAATATGTTTTCATATGAACCTGGTTCAAGTTCTCGATTCAATCTCTGTATATTGACAATTGACCTTACCCCCCAGTGGTAATCGAATGACCCATCTCTACTAGCACACTCTCAATGTATCCATCAACGTCCTATCAGATAGGATGTGGGCTTGCTCCAGATCGGATCGGCGAGCTCTAGAAGGTCACTCACCTGGGCACGCTATCGCCGGGAGTCGGAAAGAATTGCTTCTGGGCCGACTGGAAGGTTTTCGCGGTGCCTGTGCCGTCGAGCCACGAGGGCAAGAGGTTGACCTCTAATTCTTTATTTTCCCTTTAATGTTTGCTTTGCCAATGTTTAGGTAAGGTAATTTACGTGGCCCTGTCTCCCGTTGATGCTATTCACAAGGGCTTCCCTGCATGTTTCAAATGTTGCTTCTCCTCCCCTTCTTCTCTTATGATGCTAACCACGTTTCCCCATATGTGTTTGCTCTTCCCCCTTTCGCTTTTTGGCCATTATGACACTTCCACTTTTCTCTTCCACCCCATACCTCACAAAGCTACACTTCTTTGTGCCTCAAGGCCATTCTCACTTCTTTGTTTTACTATTTGTACTTCCCCCGAGGATCACCTTCGCGCTCCACATGCATTTATGGGAATACTAGCACTAATTTCATAATTTGAATAATATTGTATTTAATACCTAAAACTTCTGCATAATATAGTTGCCTCATCATATCAATTCTGTTATCAAGACCCTGCCGATCTTAAAGTTCCAGGCACCCACACCAGCCACCCGAACTCGGGTCCACCAGTCTCCGTCCGAACTGAATCCGAACCGCCTCCGTACCGAGTCCGAGGATACAGGCAGGGAGCTAAGCCGTACAGATCCCGACGGCTGTGGAGCCCGATCAACTATGCTCGCAGGCGATTGGCAATCCCTCCAAATGAGAGCTGGAATTCTGAGCCACGATACACCTACCGAGGGTTACACATACGTATTTCCACATATTCATTATGGGCAATGCCGAATTTTCCCTCTGTGGGACTAAATATTCATTTCAAAGATATGAATATGCAGCTTTTAGCAATGGCTAGCTTATAGGCTTCCAGAATATGAGCATACAAACCTAGTCATTAGCTTTACAATGCATAAGGGGGAAGGTAGTCTTCCAGAACCTGGACAAATTTGCTATGACTGCCAGGTGTGCTGCGACCTCTCGGAGGCGGGGCCTATCCGTTATATCCGAGTAATTCGGCAGGTAGCCAGATTCGTCAAATTAGGTTTACCATGTCCGTTTCTAGGTTTGTCGATCCTTCATTCCAGAATGTTATTGTACAAAAATCGGATTACGGCGTATTATGAATGCCGGGATCCCGATGATGGAGCAGGATGTTTCTACCTCATAGGTCATTTCCACGGTACGCTGGATTAAAAGTAAATGACGTGGGACGGTGTATAAAACTGGATCGTTTCTCCTCGGTTTACCTGTTGTTTGTTTTAGTTTCCCACAACATCACGATTCCTTCCTTGAACTCTACATACCCCACGAACGCAAGATGGTCACCCCCAGAACCGACCGGCCCGTCGCTATCCTAGGTGCTGGTGTCCTTGGCCGCCGCATCGGATGTATCTTTGTAGCAGCTGGCTACAATGTTCACATTCGTGATCCGTCAGCGGAAGCCCTAAACGCCGCAATTGAATACATTGATACACACAAGGAGGAATACTCACTTCTTCCTCGACTCACCAAAGGAAAGGAAGACGTCAAACACGCCGATGGAGTGAAAAGCAAACCTTCTTTCGGCCACTACAAGACATTCGCCGATATCGGGCCGGCCGTCTCCAATGCATGGCTCGTTATCGAAGCTGTTCCTGAGAAGCTCGATTTGAAGATCGAAACCTTTGCCGAGGTCGATGCTAAGTCGCCCGCGGACTGTATCATCGGGTCGAATAGCTCTTCGTTCAAGTCCAGCTTGATGGTGACCAAGGTTTCTGCTGCTCGTCAGCACCGGGTGCTTAATATTCACTTTACTATGCCTCCTGATATTCTGACTGTGGAGTTGATGACCTGTGGCCAGACGGACTGGGACATCCTCACTTATCTGAAAGATGTACTGGAGGAGTGTTGCACTTTGCCTGTGATAGCTCGACGAGAATCGACAGGGTATGTCCTCCTTTTTGTTGGCTTATTCCAAAACCTGACTGACCATTTATTTGTGACATAGTTTCATCTTCAATCGTCTCTGGGCAGCAGTCAAGCGCGAAATCCTCCACATCCTCTCCGAAGGCGTCAGCGATCCTGCAGAGATTGACTTTCTATGGGAATACATGTTTAAGAATGGGCCGTTGCCTTGTCAGCTGATGGACCAAGTTGGATTGGATACCGTTGCCTTCATTGAGGAGAACTATATCAAAGAACGTGGCCTTGAGCGTGAGACTACAGTTGATTGGTTGAAGAAAGAATACCTCGATCAAGGACGTCTCGGCAACAAGAGTGATAAGGGTGGATTATATCCGCCAACAAGATCTGCTCCCGAGACCAGCCAGTCTACCGAGAAGGCTATCTATCTTCTTGACGTTGGCCTTGGTGACAACGTGTCCGACGTCTCAAAGTCTAACACAAATGGCAAGATCTTGCGATTCAATCAGGCCACCCGCAAAGTCACACCCATTCTTGATGGACAGAATCTGCCTGACGGAATAGATGTGTCCGAGTCCACCCAACGGATATTCTGGACAAACATGGGACACAGCCCAGCCGCCTGCGACGGATCAGTCTGGTCTGCGAACATAGACGGCAGTGACAAGAAGTGTCTTGTACCAACAGGAAAGGTCCACACACCAAAGCAGCTTGTGACTTGTGAGACACGGAAGCAATTGTACTTCTGTGACCGTGAAGGTCTAGGTGTTCACCGTTGTGACTACGATGGCAAGAATCACGAGATCCTGGTCCAGCGACATGCGAAACCCGGCAGCGCACTGGCAGATACCATGACACTGTGGTGCGTCGGAATTGCCGTCGATGCTGAGCGTGGTTTGATTTATTGGACTCAGAAGGGGCCTAGCAAAGCATCCCGTGGCCGTATCTTCTGCGCGGGTATCGACATTCCGGCAGGAGAGACGGCAGAGAACAGAACAGACATCAGATGTTTGATGGAAGACCTCCCTGAGCCGATTGATATTGAGCTCGATCACGAGACTCAGACACTCTACTGGACAGACCGTGGCGAGCACCCCACTGGATGTGCAGTTTATCACGCCTATGTTGGTGGGAAAGCTGTGGACATTCAGAAAACTATCTTGGCACGCCACTTCCACGAGCCGATCGGACTGAAGCTGAACAAGAAGGATAACGCTGTTATTGTTGCAGACCTTGGAGGAGGTTTGTACTCGGTCTCATTGAAAGATGGGCTTAAGACGGAGTTGTTGCGTAATGACGGATGCTACACGGGAGTTACTCTGATTTAGACTTTTTAGACTGGATAGAACTAGACTTTTGTATAGAGATCAGATTGCATAAACGAATATATCACGTTTGATCACTACAAGTCTTCCGCCAAGACCCCACAACTTGACTGCGAATTGGTGCGTCGTAAAAATTTGATCCAGATGACCAAGGAATGTTGAATATGTCAATCATGATGCATGATGGGGAGGTCATTTAGGTCAAACGTAGTGACACTAGCACTTCCCCTTGACCAGCAAGACAGAAACATCATGGGTTTTCAGAGAAACACTGTGCTTCTTATGAACACATCCCAAATCCTTACCCGACCAAGCATCAGTAACCCGGTACGAGTCATGACCCATCAACTCCGGGATCTCATTCCAAACCGCGGTACGAGTAACAGTTGAGTCCTCTGTATTAAGCATGAGAACCAGCGTTCCCTTCATGGTCGACGAAGGACCAGACCAATACTCGGCAGGATGCTCTGGATCAAAAGTCCAGTCAGGGTTGTATCCCCATTTGTAGGGATGAGCAGAGCGACCGTAGACAGGATCTTGGTGGAAGTCGAGCAGGTACTTGTTCTTGATGGTAGCCAAATTATCGTCACTGAGCTTGTTGAGCTGGATGCTTTGTTAGTATCGCATTGGAGTTTTGGGAAATCGAGTTATGAGAAGCATACCGTTGTGCCGATGATCAAGGGAGACTTCATGATCGCCCACAGAGCAAAATGAGCTCGGTTCTCTTCCACTGTGAGATTGCCGTTCCCAACCTCAAGCATATCTGGATCAGGATGACCCCAGAACTCAACGTAGTTCATTAAGAAGCTGTTCTCGTTGGCGATTTGGGCAATACGAGACCACTCGGCTGGGGAATCATTAGCCCTCAATAGATATTTACCTTGCCAGATAGATGTACGGCTAGGCTGATAAAAGTGATGTTATCTTACCTTTAATGTCCCCTGACATGCGCCATGAGTTTCCAGTCTCCTTTCCCCAGGTGTTAACTGCAGCATCGCCCCAGTCACATAGGGAGAACAAGATTGTCCGGCTCTGCTCGAGAAGCGCATCACGCATACGATCATATCTTATGGATGTGTTAGACTTAGCCCAGTCGTACTCAGGAGGGGCAGGATCTGTAAGGTCTGGACAGGTGCCGTTGGGATTAGTGCCAATGTCACCGTCCGGCACACAGGCATTATACTCGTCGGTCCAGTTACTTGGAACGCCGCAGTTGTCATATTTCAGGTCTGTCTCGTCAGAATGATAACATTTCCAGATGGGGTTGTTGCAACATACAGTCAATTCCCCAGTCTGAAAAGGCTTCTGCATCGACTTTCTCGTATCCTAGACTGGCCGGATATCCCGCGCAGGTGGTCTCACCGGCACCTAGGCACATGTTTAGTTCCTTTTCTCGGCGTGAGCAATGCAATAGAAGACGTACTGCTGTAAATGCCTATCTTCAATCCCAGGGCATGGACTTGCGCGGCAACACCGGAAATACCGTCGGGAAATGTGGTAGGATTCGGAATAATTCGCTGAGTTGTGGTATTGCGCACTCCCTCGACGGACCAGCAGTCGTCAACTAGTCAGAACGAGTCAGTCGCGAACACGCGTGCGCTCTCCTTTGGTCAACCCACTGTTGACATATTCGTATCCAAGATCCTTGAGCCCAAGTGAGACAATGTCATTTGCAGCTGTGAGGATAGCACTAGCATTGACATCACACCCAAAGGCATTCCAAGAGTTCCAGCCTAAAGCAGGTAGTCTCCCCTAACATTAACGAGGTCAGTCCCCGCATGACTCCCGAGGTCTTGAAGGTATGAAAGCAACTTGAACCTACCACGCCATCTTTCCTCACAAGAGCATCTGCAGGGAGAACAGCTGCTAGCACAGCTAAAGTCAAAGAGGTCAACATGGTCAATGCGAATTATGGAGCGACTATAAAAACAATTGATCGAACATTGTGGTTGGTCCCTTGCACCTAATGAATATATACAATTTCCAAGTGCGGGGAATGTTTCACTGGATCTGCAACTTCGGAATAATCGTGCATCACCAACAAAGAGGAACAAGATGCCGATCCCTGTAGTGGCGTTGCAGGACCCTTGGCATTGGCGGGTAATAAGGAATGTCCAGATTGAGACCGGAGGGCAACTACGCGGCGAATTCGAAAGTATAAATGTAGTAGCTGGGAAGCTTGACAAATGCATCTGTACAAATCATATCGATACCGACATTTCCCCGCAGTTTATCCGATCATACGTTAGTGCATGGGGAGCTGGGGTGGAGGAAGATCGGCAGGGAAATAGTACTCAAGTGCTACAGTAGCAACGAAGCAGGGGGTACATGAACATTATTCAGCAACAGCATTCTGTTTCTACCAGTTGTGGCCTCATTAAAAAGGCTTCAATATCTCTGCAAGACGCGTTCACAAAACGTTTTCACAGTCTGTCATATCCAAGCCGCTTTATTCTATAAAAGATGTCAAGGAAGATCCGGGGGAATTCTCACATATAGAAAAGAGGGGTGGATCTGCAGGGTCTCTAACCAACCTCGGGAGAAGGTTAAATTATGTAGGCCAAAATCGGGTGATCAATATACCGAGCTGATTTTCGTTTCGCTCCACAAAAATTATAAACTGACGAGATTTTATGGGCATGACCTGAACACTTGGGCATTATCATAAATTGACAATATTACCTAATGATGGTTGGAAGGGCTAGAACTTCGAGAAAGAACTAATTGGCTTGACTACCTTTGGGGTCTAATAAAATGAGACGATGCGCAATCATCCTATCCGCAGCACAGAAAATAACCCAAAGCAAGCATTGATATTCAGATAAAACCAGAGCCACTGTTCAAGGAAGATGATAAAGCTCTTCCACGACCTTACACTTCTCAGCCCAAGGCAATTCACCATTGGATGGATCAGGATAATCAATATTCATAGCGGAATGCCCATCGTATCCATTCCACGAGAACTTCTCGAAGACAGCCAAGGAGTCCTCATATCCCCGCGCCTTCAGGTACTCCTTAGGCGGATTGGGATTCCCCGTGCGAGCAAAGGCACCCCACATGTCCTGCTGTAGGTTGGTATGGCCGATATCAGCAGGTGTTCGAATTGGCTGATCGAATATGTAGTAGGAACCGAAGATCTCGTAGAGATCTCCGGAGTGACAACGGTAGTACAGTGTGTCTGGTTCTCCGACGGGGAAGGTGCAAGAGCCATATGGATCGTAATACGACAGAGCATAGGCACGTAGGTTATTATAGTAGTAACTATTATTGGTCTTAGTCGAGTTTTGAGCGTGCGGGGATGGAAGCTTACTAGGAATTGAACGACTTCGATTCATACGCGGCTTTGATAAATTGTTGACCGGGACACGTTAGGTGCACTGTAGTGAAGGCATTGATTGTGCTGTTGTCTGTGATGACGTTAGAGATTTAAAGTGATGACATGGGACAGACTTACAAGCATTAATTGGATTTGAGCCATTGTTCCACTGGCCTGACTTCTCAACTAGTGCGGGCCACTTTTCGGGATATTGGGATCCAGCGAGAGAATAGAGCGTCGCGTTAAAGTCTGTAGCATTCTGCAAAATACTCGTGCCCAATAGGCTTGGTTCTGTTAGACTTCGCCACTAATTTAACATGTCATGTTGCACTCACGATTCTCCCTCCTCGGGCATTGACCCAGACATGAAATGAATTCTGTTCAGCTGACCATTTCGAGCAGCAGCAACAGATTGGTTGGCAATCCAAATGCCATCAATTATAGCACCCTCGTCGTAATTGTCGTATCCAGAGCCGACATTGAAGGTGATGTTATTCATAAATTCGTCAAGGCTCAGACCTCGCAGGCAAGAAAGACGCTCAGCACCGATCGCATCTCCACATACAGCTGCTACCGCAGGGACTAAAGAATGTCAGATAAGGGGCATAGGGAGAGAGAGAAGAAGAACATACCTGTCACATTTACGACCTCCTCTTGAGTGAGTACAGGCCCAAGAGCAGCGCTGTGGAGGATTGCGGCATGGAAGAGACCAGCCGCCTTGGGCGATCTGACCATGTTCATAACACTCTCTCCTCCTGCACTTTGACCAAATACGGTGACTCTGTCGGGATCACCACCGAATGCTTTGATGTGATCGCGGACCCATTGTAATCCGGAGACGATATCTGCAATGCCGTAATTGCCGTCAACATAGCCATCATTGAAAGAGATATCTCCTATAAATAAGAAAGTTAAATGACTTCATTGAATTAAAGATAGATTCCAGCGTACCAAAGTTGCCACCACGCCAATTGATACTGACAAGGATTACGTCGGAACGAGAAGTCAAACTGGCACCATCAGAAGTGGGATCGGTAGCAGTGCCTCCTCCACCGTGCAGCCAGAACATTACGGGCTTGAGCAATTCATTCTCGGGGTTCTCAGTTCCTGGCAAAAAGGGAGTGAAAATGTTCATCAAGAGACTGTTCTCAATCATCAGCTCTTGCTAGTCCAGAAAAGAGATACCACTCACCATGCCTCAGAGTTGCCCCAAGGGTTGAGACCATACGAATTGCCATCGAAGTAGCCATAGTCGGCCGGGCAGGTTGGGCCATCTGATTATTGATGTTATTAGCAAAAATCTGTTTCCAAAACCGAGGCTGGGTTTCTTACAGGTTGTGGCATTCATAACATGATCGGTCTCGTTCGTATACCACTGGATAGGATATGCAAGACGAAGATCACCGACTGGCTGGAGCATGTATGGAATCCCGAGGAAACGGTACGTCATATGGTCACGAACACCCATATACGTAGTTCCATTGCTGGAAACATTCACCTTCGGGAATTCGTAGAAAGGTGTCTCGACCGCGTCAACCAGAGGCGCAGTGTTGCAGATAAATTGACGATCTCCCTTCTCGCTAGAAGAAGATTGTGTCCAAAATTTCTCCGATGATATGGAACCGAGGTAGCTTTGGTATTGTAGAGAAAGCTTGAATCTTCAACGGCATTTATTTTAGTAGGGGTCTTTTAACGAAATGAAATCTAGAAAACGAGTAAACCCACTTGTGAAGATCCGATTCCTGTACCAAGCTCTCGCCATTCTGAGCGCATATTGACTCAGCCTCTATTTTTGGGACTGAATCGAGAAATAATATAGCACTAGGATTTTCGGCATGGGCCTGTACAAGTCAATTTCCGTTTTACTTGGGCATTGGTGGCATTGGTGGGTGGAAGCACTAACGGTCCAGTTCCCATTATTATGGTATAATATAGCCGAGCGTGGCGTAACAGTGGATTGGGATTGGGTATGTTGAACAGAAATCCCTAGAGCACTGGCTTCTGCAATGGCCAGGCTCATAAGAAACTTCTGTAAAATTGGACCCATTGTTGCTCAGCCCGTGGAACCTTTGGTGGGGTAGAGAAAGAAGCCAGGGAAATGGAGGAGATAAGACATAATAAACAGAACATGAGTCCATTTGGGGTATCTCATCCCGATTATCCGAGGATGTTATGTGGGGGTTAAAGCCGGATTTTTATCTCCGTATATACAAGTACCCTTAGCAAGTCCCACAATTGTGGAGAGTCCCTTAGTGTCCCACAAAATCTTATTCTTCCCCATGGGGAAGAGGGCCTGGTCATACCCGTTAAACTTTAGGCTTGCAACTTCTATGCTCTTCGATTAAAGAGATTGATGACTCTAAAACCTCAGATTATTTGTTACATAGATATTCCTCATTCCATTACTTAATTGCTCAAAAACAGCCAAATTTGAAGCTCTGGTTGCCATTCCCCCCTCATCCCACATGCTTATTTTGATTAAGCTTGGGCACAGATCAAGCTTCAGCCCCGGACAGAAGGGTTGAAACTTCCGCACTTAATGAGAGACGGGAAAAAGATTTATCCAAATGGCTGACGCCACTACACTAAGAGGTACTAAGACCTTCATTAGCTGCAGCCCCGTTAGCCTAAACTGGAATTCCCATCTGAGCGCTCGACGCCTGCTGTAAACGTTTCATGCAATTTGCGCCGATAGCTGTATAATCTGTGTGACCAGGTGACTAGATGGATCATGTCCTGGTGGAGATGACAGAATGCATTTTTGAGTATACGGATTTTAAACAAGTTCCGTGCGCAAATCTTTGCCTATATAAGAAACTTGTCCGATCCCTTCTGTATACATTAGATCAATAGCTTGCCATTTACCTGTCCTCGCAATCACCTTTCTCTTTCTCTATTACCCTTCAAATCCAATCCTCTGAGGATGGTTTCCTCAGCTTGGGTGTGGGGTGTTGCAGCTTCGGCAGTCCTTGTCCATGCTGCAACCCTTGATGATGTCTGCACAACTGCCTATGTGCAGGCCGCCCTTCCCTTAGACGTGCTCACTGGAATCACTATCGACTCTTCATCCGTCGTGGTCAGTGCCACGAAGAACTATTCTTCCTCCAGTGGTGATTTCTTTGGCGCTGCTACTTTCGACTACTGCGGTGTCCAGCTTGCCTATTCGCACGATGGCATAGACGATGACCAGGTTCTGTTGATGTTTTGGCTCCCAGCCCCAGACAAGTTCCAGAATCGCTACCTCTCTACTGGTGGTGGTGGTATGGCCATTAACAGTGGCAATTCGTCTTTGCCCGGTGGTGTCATGTACGGTGCCGTTGCGGGAGCCACGGACGGTGGATTTGGAAGCTTTGACCTAGATGAAGATGATGTTTTCCTCTCAGCCAATGGAACCATCGACTACGAGGCTCTGTACATGTTTGGATACAAGGCTCATCACGAGATGTCCGTTATTGGAAAGCAGTTTACCCGGAACTTCTTCGACATGGCCGAGAGCAAGAAATTGTATGCCTACTACCAGGCCTGCTCGGAGGGTGGTCGCGAAGGATGGAGTCAAATCCAGCGTTACGATGACTGGGATGGTGCCGTTGTCGGTGCTCCCGCCTTCCGATACGCCTTCCAACAAGTTCAGCACCTCTGGTCTGACATGGTTATGAAGAACGAGGATTACTACCCTCCTCCCTGCGAGCTGACGAAGATCCTCAACTTGACCATTACTGCTTGTGATCCATTGGATGGAGTCACTGATGGCGTTGTTTCTCGCACGGACCTTTGTAAAATTCACTATGACCTTGACAAGACTATTGGAGAAGAATATTACTGCGCCGCTACAACTGGCTCTGGTGGCTATGGAAAGAGAGATACCACACCCGCTCAGAGTGGCAAGGTTACCGCCAAGGGCGTGGCAGTTGCCAAGGCCATTATCGGTGGTATGAAGGACAGCAACGGCAAGCAAGTCTATCTTTCTTACCAACCATCCGCAACCTGGTCGGATGCGGGAACTACTTACAACTCCGCCACCGATTCCTGGGAGCTGAGCGTCAGTGGCATCGGTGCAGACTGGGTTGACCGTTACCTAGACCTGATCGACAGCGAATCATTGTCGCTTGATGGCGTCACCGAGGATACGCTGAAGAGTTGGATCTATGAAGGATGGCAGCGATACGATAGTGTTCTGCAGACCACCTGGCCCGATCTCTCAACGTACCACGGCGCAGGAGGTAAGATTCTCCACGTCCACGGAGAGTCCGACTTCAGTGTTCCTACCGCGTCATCCGTGCGCTACTGGGAGTCTGTCCGCAGTGTCATGTATCCCGACCTGTCCTACACTGCCAGTGCTGCCATGCTCAACGAGTGGTATCGCCTGTATCTTATTCCTGGTGCTGGTCACTGCTCTCCGAGCACTGATCAGACGAACGGTCCTTTCCCGCAAACTACCCTCCAGGTGCTCATCAACTGGGTCGAGAAGGATGTAACCCCGTCTACTCTGCCTGCTACTGTTTTGCAGGGCTCGGAGGAGGGTAAGAGCTGGGAACTTTGTGCCTGGCCTCTTCGTCCTTTGTGGACGAACAAGGGCACCAAGTTCGAATGTGTCTATGATCAGGCTTCGATCGATACTTGGCACTGGGATTTGAATGCTTGGAGCCTCCCTGTTTACTAGAGAACTATTTAGGCTTAGTCATTTATTAGCCTTTCTGATGTTAAGGCACCTGGGTATCATTATTATTATTCATCAATTTGAATCCTACTCGCACCCACAATACGTATGACATTATTCCATACTTGGTAAATACAAGATATAGGCTAAATTATATGCGGCTACAGGTAACCCAATGCGTCATAATGGAAATGTAAACTACCTGACAAGGCAAACGCCCGCAGTACCCGCTTCATCGTTTCGCTTGGGGAAAAGGCGTTCAAACCTTATTCTAAAGATAGAATTGAACCAAACTCATCTTAGCGCCCAGTAAGTCACCTGATAGTAAGACTGAGAATGAGCTCCGGCTGGGGACCTTCCCTCTACAACAGGCACCAAAGTGGTTTTACATCACATGTTAGCTATGGCGTCTATATCGTTCGGTGACGAAAACCGGGGTATGCAGGTGGGAATCAATAATGGATCGATCCATCTTCCTCCGGGTAGGTTTTATAGTACCCTTACCATTGAAATTGACTAATCACAACCTAGAGCGACCGGAAACTCCACCAGCCCCTCTATCGACCGTGCCGTTTCGCCGCAACCCAGACTTTGTTAGTCGCGACACACTGCTCGATGAGATACATAAGATCTCAGTCCCCGGTTCCAGGGTAGCGCTTGTGGGCATCGGCGGTGTCGGGTGAGTGCAAGAAGGTTAGCGGGGTTAGCGGGGTTAGCAGGTGGGTTAGTGCTGACAATCGACAGGAAGTCGCAACTTAGTATTGAATACTCCTACCGAGTCCGATCCCAATCACCGTCGACGTGGGTTTTTTGGGTCCACGCAAGTAACGCGGCTCGATTCGAGCAAAGCTTCCGGGATATCGCCGACCAGGCCAAAATTCTCGGGCGTAAGGATCCCACAGTGAATATCTTTCAGCTAGTTGAAAGCTGGCTCCAGGATGCCAAAAGAGGAAGGTGGTTACTGATTCTTGATAATGTTGATGATGATGTGTTACTACGCCAGCCTTCGGCACCAGGTCAACAGGGTCTCGGCCAATCCAACCTCTCGACAAAGCCACTATTGGAATTTCTGCCTCGAAGCCCTAACGGATCAATAATTATCACAAGTCGGAACCGAGAGGTAGCTTTAAAAATGGTCGATCACCAGGACATCATTCAAGTCCAACCAATGGAAAAGCCCGAGGCGCTAGAACTTCTCCAACGAAAGGTCGGACTACCAGCAGTAACCCCTGACCTTTCAAAGCTAGTGGAAGAACTAGATTTCATGCCATTAGCGATCATACAGGCGGCCGGCTATATCACACATCGAGCGCCCCGCTGTTCGGTATCGCAGTACCTAGAATTGCTTCAAAAGAGTGATCGCGAAGCGATAAACCTTCTTGATTATGAGGCTGGTCATCTCTACCGAGATTGGGAGGCAAAGAATTCGATTCTGGTTACATGGCAAATATCCTTCAACTATATTCAGCGAACACGGCCGTCCGCCGCCAATCTGCTCTCACTCATGAGCTTTTTTGACCGACAGGGAGTCTCACAGGACCTTCTCCGAGTTCAAAGCGAGACAAAAACTGACGGTTCGAGCTCGGAGGAGATTTCGTTGGAGTATAGTGACGATAATAATACGAACAGTCCGTCTGAATCAAACACGGATCATGATTTTGAGGTTGATATTTCAACGTTAAGAGACTTTTCATTCATTTCGGTCAACAAGGATAGTACAGTATTCACAATGCATCGGCTAGTGCAACTTACTGTGCGTGTGTGGCTAAGAACAGCTCAACAGCTAGAGCGATGGAAGGAGCAATTTATCATGATCCTATGGCAAAGGTTTCCAACGGGTGAATACGGAAACTGGGCACGTTGCCAGTCGCTCTTCCCACATGTGAAATCAGCCGTATCACAACGACCAGGATCCCAAAAATTACTAGAAAAATGGGCTACGCTGCTTTATAATGGGGCATGGTATGCGCAGGCAAGCGGAAATATTGCCGAATCAATAGAAATGGCATCTGTGTCGCGGACGGAAAGGGTATTAATATTTGGCTTGGAGAGTGAAAAGTCCCTAGATAGCTCTGAGATGTTGGCGGGCGCTCACGGACTAGGGGGGCGGTGGGCCGAGGCGGAGCAGCTCGAGGTGCAGGTTATGGAGACTCGCAAGACGAGGCTTGGTGCCGACCATCCTGACACGTTGACGAGTATGGCCAATCTGGCGCTGGCGTTCTCGAACCAGGGCCGGTGGGAAGAGGCGGAGCAGCTCAACGTGCAGGTTATGGAGACTCGCAAGACGAAACTCGGCGCCGACCATCCTGAAACGCTAACGGTTATGGGCAATCTGGCGTTGACGTTCTCGAACCAAGGCCGGTGGAAAGAGGCAGAGCAGCTCGAGGTGCAGGTTATGGAGACGAGTAAGATGAAGCTCGGCGTTGACCATCCTGACACGCTAGCGTGTATGAGCAATCTAGCGTCGACATATAGGAAACAGGCCCGGTGGGAAGAGGCGGAGCAGCTCGACGTGCAGGCTATAGAGACTTGCAAGACGAAGCTCGGCACTGATCATCCCTCAACGCTAATAAGTATGGGCAATCTGGCGTCGACGCTCTGGAACCAGGGCCGGTGGAAAGACGCGGAGCAGCTCGAGGTGCAAGTTATGGAGACTCGCAAGGCAAAGCTCGGCGCCGACCATCCTGACACGCTAACGAGTATGGGCAACCTAGCGTCGACATATAGGAACCAGGGTCGGTGGGAAGAGGCGGAAAAGGTCGAGGTGCTGGTTATGGAGACTTTTAAGACGAAGCTCGGCACTGACCATCCTCACACGCTGGCGAGTATGGGCAATCTGGCGTCGACATACTTAAACCAGGGCCGGTGGGAAGAGGCAGAGCAGCTTGAGGTTCAGGCTATAGAGACTCTTAAAACAAAGCTCGGCGCCGACCATCCTGAAACGCTAACGGTTATGGGCAATCTGGCGTTGACGTTCTCGAACCAGGGCCGGTGGAAAGAAGCGGAGCAGCTCGGGGTGCAGGTTATAGAGGCTCGCAAGGCGAAGCTCGGCGCTGGCCATCCTGACACGCTAACGAGTATGGGCAATCTAGCGACGACATATTTGAATCAGGGCCGGTGGGAAGAGGCAGAGCAGTCCTTTGTGCAGGTTATGGAGACTTGCAAGACGAAGCTCGGCACTGATCATCCTCTCACGCTGACGAGTATGGCCAACCTCGCTTATTCATTTCGCTTATCGGGTCAACGCAAAGCCGCTTTGCTGTTGATGGCCGAATGCGTTCCACTTTGCGACCGGAAACTAGGCCCTGACCATCCACACACTATATGCTATAAGTCTCTCCTCAACGAATGGTGTAGGGAGGACGGGTCTCCATCTTTCGAGTTTCTTAAAGCGCGGACTGAAACCAAAGATGGCCAATCCCTAGCCGAGCCCACAGAGGCCTCCGAGCCAGTTCCCAAACCTGACCAACATGGTAGGCGCAATATCTTCTCGCGCCTCTTCAGCAGGAAATAGGGCTTTATCTTATTCAATTGCCATGGAAGAAAAATATTAGATGAAATTGCAGCCGATTACTAGATCCAGACTTGTTCTGGTACAAAATAGACACTTGGCGGGCACGCATTGCGGACCCATCTAAGTCTCGGCCAATCAGCGTTGCTATGAAGTATAAGGCGGGATGGACCGAAACTCTAGTATGACAAAGGTTCTAATGTTAAGTGTGATGGTGCTGTCAGTCAACACTCTCCATCTTTTTTTGCGTCGATTTTTTCTTTTTCTTCCTTGCTGGCTTCCATGTCCAGTGCTGCCCGGCAGCAGGGTCAAAGAAAAGATCATCATGATCTGAGGGTTCGGCGAAAGGATCAAACAGATCACTGCCAGGATCCTCACCTTCATTAGCAACACTCCTTGCATTTTCTTCCCGTTCTTCAACAGTGTCATCGATGGCCAAAGCCGAAAACCTATTGCTGAAAATGGGTTGCTGACGATTGGCGATGGATGACATTGCCTTGGCGCGCCACGCTCTGCCTCCAAACGAATTAAAAGCAATTGTTAGGCCAACCACCCACCGTCGATGCATATCATTATGTTGTTTGATTTTTGGGTCTGTGCTTTTGGCAGTTGTTTGCTGGTAATCCTGGTGTGTCTTTCTTCTATCATTGATCACCCTTTCGAAGAGCGTTAGAATTTTGTCTGGGACTGGTTTTAGGTGCTGTCCGATGAAAGCTGCGAGCGTCTGGACTTCTAAACACGTGGGCTTTGGTGTCCGCTTCTCTAGTATCGCTTTGACAGCAGAGGAAGGGTTATCTTCGAGAAGGCGGGAGGCAGTTTTGACAATCCAGTGGAAGACTTCGTTTTGTTCGGTTTTGTAGCGAAGCTGATGACAAGCTTGAGCGGCGTTGGGAGGGGACATGGTGAGGGTTCGAGGCTCTGCTGTCAGTCATGACTCGGCGTTTGGAGAAGAAACTTCCATCTACATCCCATGGAGGCATTTCGGTTAGCGAGATCCATAAGTTGTAGGGCTATATCTAAATCCTGTGAATGCAGTTCAGGTAGCGAGACCCATAAGTTGCAGGCCTCCATCCAAATCCTTTGCGAAGGTATTTCAGGTAGCGAAACTAATTACTTGTAGGCCGCCATCTGAATCCTGTGAATGCATTTCAGGTAGCGAGACCAATAAGTCGTGGGGACTAAGTTTTACGCTAGTGTTTTGGTCTACCCTTCACCAGATACAGCCGCAATGGTCATGATACATTTGTCTATCGTGAAATCGTTACTCGTACACCATACATTAGTAATCTCATGTAGAATTTACACCACGCAATGCCTGTGCTCGACTCTTTAAATGTATGGTTATTTTTTGCCTGTGCCCAAGATCAAGGCGCGAGCTTGGCGAGCATCTGTGCCGAGGACAGTGATGAGATATTCAATGCTAGCTTCAGACGCAAGCCGACGTTTCTCATCCTGGAATTCCTGCTGACACTTCTCCCAAATTGCAGCTCGTTCCTGGGGTAGCACTGTCTTCACGCGAACCTTGAAACTCGCACAGACAGGCCGGTGATCGGAGGCACGGACTTCGAGGCGGCGGTAGTCGAGCTGTTTGACGCGGCCGGAGCCTCGGTAGAGGACGCGATCGCACCAGGCGGGGGAGCGTTTCTTCTCACTTGAATCGTATTCGTCAGAGCCGACATCGTATTTATAGGTTGGTGCAAATGTGATTGGTGCTTCTATGAAGCTGCGTAGTCGGAACCCTGGGTTCTTCCGTCGGGAGGCTAAGAGTTGGTCGCGCTCGAGGAGCTTAGGGAGATTGTTTTGGCGAATGGCGTTGATTATGACGTGGCGGGGAATGGAATCGATCCGGTAGTTCAGGTCTCCATTTAGGATGCACACTTCGTGATCCATGATCATGGATCCATCACCACCGCTTGCATACTGATCACTTCGTGCTGTGGGACTGCTCTCCACAGGTAAGCATTCAGCCTCAAGGATGGCTGCAATATCATTGTTACGGTGCGCGGTCTGTGTTTGACCGGCGGCAAGATGGCAGTTGACAAAGCACATCGAGCTATCGTCTAGAACAAAACGACATATGAGAGCACCCTAGAATGATTGGTTAGACGCCTTGCACAGTCCGGACGCATATAGACTGCACTAACCTTATTACCGTGCATTCCACCCATTCCTCGCTTTATCTCCGATGCGCAAACGCTCTTGATGTTCAGGCGCTCCTTGTGCTTGACAAAAATACAGGTGAAAAGCCCAACCATGTTGGAAGTGTGAAGAAGAACATAGGATTCTTCGAGAGGCATGCACTCGTGGACAGTTCGGGTCAAATGATCTACCCAGACTCGATATTGCCGGCTCATATGCTCCTTCTCGCCGTTCTCTTTCTTCTTGCTACCAAGCAACAAGCTCTCTGGTGTCAATGTTAGTAAGATAGCATGGCAATGTGATCGTTCGATACCTACTAGCTGTAATCTTCTTATTTTCAAGGTCCACCAATTCTTGAAATCCAAACACGACAATGTCTGGAGGGTCTTCTGGACGAAGCGCATCTTTAATGAATTCCGAAGTACGCACGCTGCCAGGAGTAGCAGCACCAGCATTCCATGTGAGAACAACGGTTTTGAGTTCTCTGAACGTGCAAAACTCTACATCTTTATGTTCCATGCGACCATCTATGATTGTTAGAACATAAAAGTCCGTCGAAAAGTTCTTCAGGAGCAGTAGCTTACCTAGCCAATCATCCTCTAACATGCCATCCCAGAGGCGAATGCAATTGTCAGTGCCAAGTGATGTTACTTGCAAACGATTCATCGTCCAAACACTGCTCGTGTCTAGCACGAAAGCAGAAACGGGACTGTCATGGGCACGCCAGTCCTTCTTCACAGTCCAGGGGTTAGTCCTGACATCGTAGACGTACATCATGCCCGTTTTATA
Organism: Penicillium sp. S1602; assembly: GCA_023626355.1. Taxonomy (NCBI): domain Eukaryota; kingdom Fungi; phylum Ascomycota; class Eurotiomycetes; order Eurotiales; family Aspergillaceae; genus Penicillium; species Penicillium sp. S1602. The sequence goes on along the minus strand of JAMAGW010000006.1, from coordinate 1,349,566 downwards.
AGCTGCCCAAAGATAGTCTCCAACAAAGCCAAGACAGTTGATCTTGTATACGCTGACATTAACTACTGCCAAGCAAGTGAAGTCGGTCGCAGAGTAGACAGTTACTTTGCCGTCTGCGTGGCCTAAGTAAACTCGGCCGCCGTCCTTGGTGCTATAGGCACCAGAGGTTACGTCACCTGAGTGCTGTAGGCCTATCGGCCGTTTGAAAAGCTTGAATGAGGTATCGTCTCGGGCGCTTGGGCGGTATATGTAAACATCTTTGCCGGTCGCCAACAAGAGCTTATCATCCACAACTATGGAGAACGTATGTCCCCGTGCTACTCGTTCGTGGGGACTATGATAGCTATAATGCAAGTTTGGCGTGCCAGTCTCATCTGGCTTCCACACCAGCAGTCGACCCTCATCGTCTAGAGTCCACATTTCCTTCTTGTGGCGTAAAATCTGGATGACCTCTCGACGGGATGGATAGGCGCGAGTGGCCACGATACACCGCGACAGGATATCAATCTCATGTAAGTCGCCAGCACTGGTACCGACCCAAAAGCGTTGACCTTCTTCTTCGAGCGAGTTCCCTGGCTTGAAAGCGATTGACAGACACTTCACAGTCTCACCATGACTCAGACTCATGACCTGTTCACCAGTAGTGAGATCCCACACACGAGTTATATACCCAGTGGTGCAAACATATTTGCCGCACACGTCAATCAAGCGAGTGTCGTATTTGGTGGGAATTTCTGTTGGGCCAGTTCTGAGAAGTGGAGGACGTCGATTTGCTTGTGAGGCATCAGGATAATCAGTCCGTGAGATTGCGGGCTCGTCGGCCACCAGTTCCTCTTCTTCTGTATCTGTCCGCACAACTCGACGTTCTTGAAGCGAGGATTCACGAGGCAAAGACGGTACTCGTTGAGACGGTTGTCGTTCAGGAATGCGCGGGGTCTGAGGCTCAGAAGTATGATGATAAGAGGGTGCAGCACGAGGAACGGGCGTCACTTGGGCCGGGCTGGCCATAGGTGGAAACTCTCGTGAAGGCGAAGGCCCCCTTCGATATGGATGAGCAGAAGTTGGTCTGGGAGGAAGGCCAGGCCGATCATAGGGGACATCACTAGCGCGAAGCCGTTGTGCGGACAAAGGTGGAGCCGTTGAGGAGTCTAGGTACGCAGAAGGCGTGGGTGGAATTTGTACCATCAATGGCTTTGTGGCTCGACTGGGCTCGGGAACCGGACGGGCGCGAGCGAGATTCGACTCCCTTGGATCATATCTAGCGTTCAGAGTCTGGCCCTGAAGTCGTCCATCAAACGAGCGGCGGGTGTAAGGTTCAGCTGACGGCCTTGCAGGGGAGGGTCGTGGGGCAGGTTTCGTAGCAGATGATGGCTTGGACGGGCCTTTTTCTGGGCTACCCGGAGGAGTACTGAATGGCGATACAAGGTCATCAGATGATACCTTTTCCGGCTGTGGAGCCAAAGAGCTTGTATCGGGATGGGAAAGCATGGCGGGCTTTGCCGGAATTTTGGGCTTCTCTGCGCGGTTCGCCGGCGGTGGCAGTGAGGCACTTTTAAGTTTCCTATCCAGTGGACTTCCAATCCCGTTCACAGTGGATGAACTAGGTGATAGTCTATGCATAGTCTCCGTCATCGGAACAGAAGAGCCAAGTTTCGTCGGAGTTATCGGTCTACCTGCGGGGGCAGGGGAGACGCCCGCAGATAAAGATTCCCTGGAGCGGTGAAAATAGCCCCGAGCAGTCCTTTGATCATCTTGACTAGGCGATCGAGGCTCTCTTTGCTGGCTGCGTGGTGGCGATTGAGGAGCATGGACAGCCAAGGTAGGCGGGAGTTGAGGCGATGACGAATGCTGGAAATTCATAGAGATGGGCCGGCCATGTTGGCTTTGACTTCCTGGCGATCCGCGAGGCCGGAAAGACTGGCCATTGGATTGGTATTGGTCATTGCGACGGCCCAACCTCTCTTCACTAGGCGTATTCCAGTGAGAGTCCGCACGAGGTAAGTCCAAGGAGGCGCGGGTTGAAGATCGAGGTTCGTCGCCAGGTTCGGGGGTCCTTAGAAAGCGGCTTGAGGATTCATGTGGAAGGGGCCCGACAGTTGATTTTGTTTTGCGATGCGAAAGACCTTCAAAGTGAGACAATAGGGAGGATACCGGTCTCTGTTGTTGCGTTAGCCTGCCGCGTGGCCCATAAGGCGAGTTGCGAAAACATACAATGGGAGCACTATCAGAGTTCTCCGGCCCGTTGGCGTTTCCCTCCATGTCCATAAACACAGATCCGTCGCCTAGACCAGCTGGGAGGATCGATCATAAGCGTTGGCCGTTGGTGCCTAGGGATCTTGCGGGAGCGGTGATGTGGAATAATGGCGTATGAGGCTTCCGCGGGGGAATAGATTGGAGAGTACCAGGGATGCGGTTGGAGAGCCAGGAGAAAGACGGGGAAACAACAGATTGTAAACGGCGCAAAGGCCGAGGAAACAAAACAAGTTGACCTTTCTCACTGGGTCATAGGAGTAATAAAAGGAGAGAAACGGCGAAATGGTTGTGGCGGGGAGGAAAGTGGAGGATCACGGGAGTGGCAGATCAACCGGTTCCTGCGCAACCTTCTTCCCTTCTCGAGCCGCATTGTCTTTGATACCTGCACAAGACCTAATTTCACATTCAGCACCATGTGGTAAGTCCTCCCAGCCATGCCCTCTACTTGAGAGTCATTGTCGGCTTCATATCAGGGGTAAAAACCCATGGGCTAACACCCCACTTTGCAGTAAACACATCCTCAACGCCCAAGTGTCAATTCGCTCTGCCTGCTGTACGCGTAACGAACCCCCACTAGTTCGACTAAAAGCTCACCGAATCCTCCTTTCCAGGTCGCAAGTGGTTTGACTGTGCCGAATGTCACCAAGAACAGGAAACACATGCGCTGATGAAGGCGCAAGAAATGGTATGGTTCTCCCCTGACCACTCACCTGCGACTCTACAGATACTCATGTCTGCGGAATAGGTATTTGCGTGCAAGAAGTGCAAGAAGTGTTTCCGCAAGGATGCCGCCGAATTTGAAGAGAAGTATGTTCCAAGATCCCATATTGCAAAGGTTGAAGACTAATTCCTCTGTTCTCTTCAGTGACGAGTACTGCCCCCACTGTGACAATCATTTCGTTCTCGAGGCCTTGACACCACAGGCCAACTTGCACGTGGAAGGTGAAGATGCACGCATGGATAGCCGGTACTTTCAACCACTCAGCAAAAATTTGTCTCCACATACTGATTCTTCACAGAATGCTCAAGGACGAGCGTGTGCGCGCCGATCAAGAAAAGTCGATTTTCACCTTCCGCGACATCTCCGATCGTCTTGGCTAGAGAGGAAAATCTCCGGTGTGGGTTTTAATTTCATGATGTTGACGATATGATGTTTTTCTACTATAAATCCCTTTCAGCGGGCCAATCCTTGGTGATAGACCAACTCCCCCTTCCCTAGCATCAATACCCTGCATATTCTCGTTTGTGCTGTACAGTACGGAGATGGAAAAGAAGTTAAGTGTAGGTATTTCGTTGTTTTGAGTTCTCGTGAAGAAAAGAGACCAACGCTACGGTAAATCGACTCATATCAAGAACCAGGCAGTTTAGGTGACCGATGTCTAATGTCCTTTATTCGGCCGACTCACCACCACCGGGCCGAGTCAGAATGGCCGCGGTGGTAGTACCCCCGCGCGAGGTCTTCTTCTTAGCAGCCTCCTCCTGCTTCTCAGTCTCAATGCTCTTGACGTAGGCCTCGATTTGGTCATCCGGCAACATCTCGACACGCTCGCCAGGAGCCATGATGGCAACCTCGATGTTCTTAGCACCGGTTTGCACCACCTCCAGCAATGACTTGATGGTGAGCTGGATAGTCTGCTCGCGGTCCATTTCCTCCTGGTGGTTGCGCTCGAGGAATTCCCGAACCGTCTTACTGGATCGACCGATGGCATTGGCTTTCCTATAGATGAAAACAGGAATTGTTAGAAATTAATGCATACATAGCGTCGATCAGAAACTCGTATGAACCACCTACCAAGCTGAGTAGATACCAGAGGGCTCCGTCTGGTACAGTCGCGGTGTACCGTCATTCTTGTCGAAGCCGACGACCAGTGTACTAATACCAAATGGACGGACACCACCGCTCTGTGTATATTTCTGTTGCACACCGGCGATGTATTTGGTGATATATTCGATGGTGACGGGGTCCTCCACGGTCAGACGGTGAGACTGGGCTTCTAACCGAGCCTTGTCGATCAAGATGCGGGCATCAGCGTTCAGACCAGCGAAAGCCAGGCAAACGTGCTCATCGACCATAGCGATCTTAGAGGGTGTAATTCGGGTATCTTGAAGTTTGAGGGCGGAGCGCTTCTCGCAACCGAGGACAACGATGTCCTTGCCTTTGACACCGACGGCGCATGTTCCTGTAATACCCCAGTCATCAGCACATGACCATTTTTCCTTGATAACGGTTTCCAAGGCGAGAGGGTAAAGCATATGGTCGGTTTGGTGGGATGATTAGGCTCTTACCTCGCTTCACAGCCTCCATGGCATACTCAACCTGGAAGACGTGCCCATCGGGACTGGAACGGGATTAGATGATAATTGCGAGAGCTGCAGATGCTGATGAGTAATACATACCTGAAAACTGGTATGAGTTAGCTCTGTTATTCCTGTATCGAAGACGGGGCCAAGGGAGCTGCTGATGAGGAGCTATCTGACTTACCTGATAGAGCTCGGTCGTAGCCGGACATTGTGGCGGAAAAAGAAAGATATCAAGCTGGTTCTAGAATCCTGAGGGTATGGAAGATCTCAGCAGATCAAGGCAAAGGCGTGGAAGAAGCAAAGATATCAGGGTCTTGAGCAGAGAGAGGGAGCTGGTGATGTTGCGGGAGCAATGACGGGATCTCAGCGGGCGGTGGACGCGAAAGCCTACGGTTGCCTTGGCGCTGCCGCGCGGTTGCAGAGTAGATGGAACCGCCCAACGTTGACTGCTCCATGAACACCAAAGGTATAACTCCATTGATCTTGATGTTCTTGGTTTCTAGCATTTCACAAGCATCTCGAGATCGAACTATAGTCTCCGAGGCTCCTCAGTCTTTCGGCAATATGCTTCCATCGCATAATATATACAGCTCTATCAAAAACACACCCCCTCGGTCTTTCCAACACAGTATATCACGAAAAGGAAATGGTTTTAAAAGGTCCATCTTGTAGGGTTCAGTACACATTAATTCGTTCCCGAACCTGAATCGAATGCTCGATTTCTATATGTCGAAGCTCCCCTTGTACACAGGTTTACTCCAGTCAAAATACAACGAAAGATATGCGAAGGAAATAGAATCATCCAAGAAAAGTATAGACAGAACAATCTTTTTTGTTGCATCCACAAATGCCTGCCGGATACAGTCCTCAAAGAGATCGAACCAAAGCCGGCGCAAGCGCAAAAGGAAATCCCCCAACACCCCCAACGGAGTCCGAACCATTGTATATCCCACCCGTGAGATCAATACCGTGAATTCTCCGACGCTTGCCATGACCCAACGCAGAAAGGGACCAAAGATCTAAAATGCAAAGCAGGTCGAGTGCGCAACCCAGGCTCACAATGCGTTCGCGTCCGAAACCCACACAAACAACGGTTATGTCGCTGCCATCCGAAAGACTATTAAACAAACCAAAACCAGAGAGCTTCAAAATGGAATCCCAGGGGGAGCGGGAACCGCTCAAGACCAACAAATGACAATGAAAAATGACACAGAAAAACAAAGTTATCAATAAACCAAAAAAAGCATCCCACAAAAAACAGGACGGCGAGGCGATGAAAAAATCCACAAACCACACGCTTACCCGCCTGCTCCTTCCAACCCGATGCACCAGAACCGCAGAAAGCCCTTATACAAATGCGTATCAACGAATATCAACCAACGCATATACCTGCCACAATGCAGGGTTGCAATATGGACAACGTAAGTGTGATGTGATCGCCCAGTTCGTCGGGCTTCAAAAGAGTACTAAGTACAGTCAAATGCTTTAAGCAGGAGACTTGTTGGCTCCAGCTCCGTTCCGGCGAGAGTGAGGATCATCCGAAACAGTGAGACCGCCAAGCCCGCTAGAGAGGAAGGCGAAGGGGTCGCTAGAACCCTCGGTGCCGTAGAAGGCACCGTTAGAGGCGCTAGTCGAAGGCACACCGTGATCAGCACCAGTGAATGCCGCCTGGGTCGCCGGGTTGGCGAATGAGGCGGCAGAGTGGGAGGTGCTAGAGGAGCCGTATCCGGAGTTCACCTGACCCATCGGTGGGTAGGCAGCAGGGGCATTGCCTAGGCTGCTGTTGGGGAGCGCATAGTTGTTCGGTGGGGCACCGAACTGCTGGCTAAATCCACCAAATCCACCGGCGGTTGAAGCAAATGGAGCCGGAGCAGGTGTGCTGGCCATGGAGTTAGGACCCATCCCGAATTGTGAGGGGGGGTCCATGGGCGAGGGGAATGCGGAGTCAGCCACAACCGCAGCGCCCGATCGAGGAGCACCGCAGCGAAGACAGTTGATGTTCTTCGCGAAGTTGTGGTAGCCGCAACCCTCTGATCCGCACTTCCAGTCACCAGCACGGAAGGGGACGACACCACCATTTCCACCCATGCCGCGCGAGTGGCCCATGCCGTGACCATGGCCGCCCATGTGGGGAGGCATCATGGACGGGGGCCCGTAGCCGCCGTGGCCGTACCCGTAACCCATTGGGTCCGGTGCAGCAGCCATGGCGGGGAACGAGCAACGGAAGCATGCGGTTCGGCGCTGGAAGTTGGAGAAGCCACATGACGGGCAAGTCCAGTCGCCCGGACGGGGGCGGTTCTTGGATGGGGGGAAAGGTGTCAGGATCTCTGCGGCCCGGTCCAAAACTCGGCTCGAGGATGGGGAAACCTCGATTGCCTTCTCGTTAAGCGCGCGGCCATTCATGCACAGACTCTCGGCAGCCTAATAAATTGTCAGCAAAAAGTAAAACATCATCAGAATAAATTAATTGATCAAACGCACCTCTTCATGGGAAGAAAAGACGGCGAATCCAGTGCCGGTGGGCTTGTGCTGGTCCGGAGTCCGCAGTGTCCAGAAGGCGATGGGCCGGCCGCCAAACTGAGTGAACCAGCTCTCCAATTCCGACTGAGTGGTATCGTGGGGCAGACCGCTCAGGTGAAGAACCTTGCTACGTTCCGCCAGGAAAGCCCGAACATCGGCGTGTGCATCCATGGGCCGAGTGAGAATCTCGGGGTGCTCATGGGGCGGCTGCGACTTGCGGATCAGGCCGCGCAGCACACGGGCCAACGTGATAGATTCCTCCATGGCACGGCGTGGCGAGGCGGGGGCCAATGCTTGCAAATGGAATGGGAGGTTGTGCTTGATGGGGGCGGAGGACTGAACGGGCTCGACCTCGAGGGCAGCGCAGATGTTGGAGAGGGAGCTGGGTCCAAAGGGCAAAGACTCGGGGTGGTGGGTTTGCCAGCGTTGATATTCGGTGCGCAGGTCGAAGGTGCGAGAGTGCTGCAGGTATGCGGGCAGCACCACAGCCTTGTCTCGGGCCTCGCGGGGCAGCTGCACACGCAGATCCCACGAATCCAAGGTCACAAAGGCAAACTCGAGGTGCTTGTTGGTGAGATGTTCCTGGGCGAAGGCATCGAATCGGGAGATGGCATCGCGGAAGGTACCTGCGGAGCGGACGTGTTCCCAGGTCAGGGTGGTCAAGCTCGCTGCATCGTTAAGTCAGCCCACCGGTTCCCCAACATATCCTCGGTCATGGGTTGCGGGAAAAGGAAAAGCTTACTGCACAACGGAGTAATAGGTGTGTTAACGGGCTTGACGAGGACACTCTCTCGGTGCAACTATAGATGGAAAAAAAGGTAAGCCGGGTTTATTCATCTCGGAGGTAGTTCGGGTGAAGCGGGCGCAGGTGTAGAGAATGTTGGGGCGGGTTGTGTGTACCTCCTCGCAAGTCTTAGTGTCCAACAGAATCCATCCCAATTCGATCACCTCGGCGGAATCCTTAGTGACATAGACGCCATGCTCATCACAAGTGGTTGCAACGTGGATGACGATGTAGCGATCCAGCTTAGGAGTGGGTGCTGTAACGGCCGCCATCGCTGACTTGTCGCTGCCAACGGAGCGGCAGGGGAGCCCGAGTGAGGGGGGGTGGAGAAGAGAAAGGGATTGTCTCTGCAAGGAATGCAGGAGACAATGAAACACGACCGACCGGGGAGTGGTTGTCGTGGTAAAGAAGAAAAGAAGAAACCCGGGGGAAGAAGAGAAGAGGGAAAGGGGGGAAGAGAAGAAAAGAGCCAACTTCTCGAGGTGGAGTTTCGCGAAAAGAAAAGTTTCGGGTTCGCGGGAGATTACAGAAAGCTGCAACCACGAGTAAAGAAGAACATGGCGCATTCACTCTTCGATTGAGTCTAACTTTACTTGATCTCAATTCCCCTGATCATCTCTGAATTTCCCATGGTCTCTCTTCGCATCCCACGACTCCCGCCGTGCAACCCCAACTGGCCCAGACCCTGGTCTCACTAGAATTACTCTTACACAGTCTCTCACTTTCTGGAAATTGCTCATCTATCCATCTTCGAGTGTTTAATTTCTACACGGAATCACCACAGATCTAGGGAGTTGCTACGGATTCTGGGGCAAAAACTTGCGAGCATACCGAGAGTGGATCCCTGTCAGAATCACCGAGAATGGGCCCATGCTTCCAACTCGTCTAGATGTTCATTTGGGCTTCAACGGACATTCCTCTAAAGAATTCAGCAAGATAAAGTGTCATTAAGGGGGTGATTTGAAAAATTTCGAATCATTTGATCCAGTAGGACAAGCATTTAAGTGAACGATCGAGATTGAAGTACTTTGGACATCACGTGGCAGGTACCTGATTACTAAATACCATGGTTCATCAGTACATCTTCCAATGGAATATAAGAAATCGTTCTAGCCCTAGAGTATAGGTGCAGTTAGCCTCTTTTATTTGGTACAGCAGCCCTGGAGGCAATTCAAGTTAGATATGACCAGCTCAATCTCAGTTGGGTTCAAGCATCTCCAGCCCGGCTGCCCAAATCTATATATATTTGAGCGCTAAGTGAAACGACTTCCGCATCATATCGTATGCACACTTTGGGAGTGACTTGTTACTATGGGGTATATTCAGATGTTAATTTCAATTGAACCGATTGGGCAGTATTTAGTAACATTAACAGGTGATGGCTCATGACTCTATATGGCTTCACTTAACCTAATCACTTCCATTGCCTCCAGAGTATTGTCTCTCAACCATTAAATAGACTGACGCACTTGAGGATATCAATTCATTTGATTGAATGATCACCGTCAAATCTGGAGTAACATGGGTACATAAAAGCTGCTGATCATATGGCTGGGAAGAATGTCTATGGACCGAGGTCGAATATACTAGCTATCTTATGCACGAGGGTGACGGGTCTTGTTTCACTACCCCTTCCTTCTGGTCGTCGATCTCCTCCCGCCTCCATTAATAGTACACTTAAGGTTTACCCCAGGATTCCATCCCTGCATTCCATGTATATATATATTTGGTTTTGTGGTATCAACTGGATATCATCACCTACACAAAATGTCTGAGCTATATCTGGGATCACGACGGGCAAGGGCCAGATTATGTCACGCTTATAGTATGGCCAAGAGAGGTGGCAACTAAGGAATGTCTGTAGTTAGAGACATGCATATTCAATCAAGTAATAGTCCAAAAATCACTAAGCATCATGTATCCATATACGGCAGACATGTAGCAACAATGTTCTGCATAGATCTTACCAGCCCCCTCCCTCCCTAGTCTCAGAAAAAAGGATGAACAGCAAAGTGCCCTTTCTCATGTATCTCTGCATGTCTGAAGTTTGAGACAAATGACCAAGAAGCCGACACTTGAATATGCGGAATCACGAATGGCAATTGTTTGTGTTTCTGATTGTTAAAAGTCTTAAATTCGCTTTCTCGTGGGCAAATGGAGCTTGGTGTTTGGATCTGGAGATAGCAGCAGAGCAATGTAATTATGTTGCTATTCATTCTACTACATGCAAGCCTTGTTTAAGTAGTCATAAGTCTCTAGATCTAGGCAATAACACGTATATCGTCGACAAATTCCGTATTGCAAATGGAGTGACAGAGATGATCTAGGGTGTAAGATGATGGTGTATGATGCAACAGTCCCCTTAAGTCTGGCCTTTATAATCAGGTTGAACTCTTTCCGAAAACACGCATAAGTCAGATCTATATATAGAGTGAAACAAACTAGAACAGCAATCGATTTACTAGGTAGAGTGACTTTTGTACGTAACTTAGGTGATCTAAAGACTCATTCGTAGCAGGGTATTGAATTAATGACCCCATTGCTTATTGAGACGTGAATTATCAGATATAAATCGGCGATCAATCCCTTGTTTCAAATCCGGCGAGAGATCCAAAGACAATGCTATGGATAGGTCCAATGAAACAAAATTTTCTCTATCAACCGTTCTTCTCTTCATGAACATATCGCGCTCCTTCTGGATAGATACAGATGAATAACTTAATATCTTGGCAGAAGTCACTAATTTTGTGCAAGTAGCTGCGGTGGTATGCATTATTCGACCTGCACGTGTTATAAACTCCGAAAACCTTAGACTGAAAAACTTTGACCCAATTACTAGAACATCATCTTTGGTTAAAACACCTAGAATAATTATAAGCTGATGTTCTATATATTGATGATCAGTCTACGAACAAATATAAATACAGATAGCCACCATATCGTGGGTGTTGATGGGTTGACCTTCTGCATGATCTTCGTCATATGAATAATGCAATTACACTAGATAGTCCAGACGGAAATATTCTCCCTCTAGCATTACTCAGACTATTCTTTACCTAGTAGATGTGCATTGCAAGTCACTAATAAATCTATAATTCTTGGAAATACAAATAAATGAATTCAGGTTCCACACCAAATTGCACAAGGAATTAGAAAGACTAAAAGCCCTTTGAATATCAACAGTCCTCAGACTTTCAATATTTTTTCATCTATCCTACATTTATATCGAACAGAAATAATCATGGCCCGGGATGACTACGTTTTGAGCCGAAGTATTGTAGGGTCGGTTAGGTTAGCAAAGACCCGTTACTCTTACTTGACCTTCGGTCAAATACAAGGGCCCCAATATTATACAAGGCGCTGATAATACATAGACTGGATGCACAGCACCTGCTTTAAAAAACCTACACAGGTTATGAGCTGCATCACGAAATTGCAGTGGTCGAAAACATGAAGATTGCTGAGCTTGGGACGGTAACAGCGTCAGTACTAATGGGTTAAAGCATCCCCCATATATACTTCTATTTTTCATCCTTCAAGACTTGCAGTAAATTCTGACAATTGGTCAGCATCTAGTTATTGGATCTTGCAAGACAGCTTACGCCAACTGTCGAGCTGTATGGGCTTGACATATCCGATGACTAATTTTCATCAAAGGAGCTGTGGCCCAAGAACGTCAAGCTTAGCCTGCTGAGCTTCCCGAGTGATCCACACGGCTCACATGTGGGGCAATACGATGTTTTCCATCTCCGTATATTGGCAAGTTACCTGCGAGACAGCGACATGTCAAACAGCACCTGACTATGGCCTAATAAGAAAGATATCTCGAGGTACCATTTTATATGCTAACAAATTGCCTTGTAGAGCCTGATGGATACATGCAATGGCAGGATGCTGACCTAGTTTACCAAAGTGTTAAAGGTACCGAGGCAGAAGAATTTGAGCGGGATATTAACCACATATTCAAGTAGGCTGATCTCGTCTACGGGTACGTTATAAGCAACAGAACTTAAGCATAAATCATTGACATATTTGATATTACAGCTAGGTGTCGGATCTGCCGCGAGATGAGATCTTTATAATTCTTGAATCGGAAAATCGTTCATTCAAGCCGGAGTTGGTGCGACTCTATACAATCACTTGATAGCTCTGCGTGTGATCATTCAAGTAACAAAAGACGACTCGCGCAGAATCTGTTGCTTTCAATATCCAGACTGTAGGTGGCTCTATCGAATGACCTTGCAGAAAACAACCGGCTTTATCTGTAACTGGCCGCCGGTGGTTGTATTGGGACAGATTGCTTGAGATTGCTACTGATTGAGATCGTTGTTGTCAAATAGGATAGGGATGATCCTTAGAGAAAAGTTACCAGTGGAGCTTCCCGTTCGTATATTTCATCCAATATGACCAATTTGAAATAGACTTGATGAGCAACCCCCTCGGCGCCTATGTAGAGAGATGGCAACACCCAACATCGTGAACCCTGCAAATAGAAACTTGTAAAAAGGGTAGACAAAAAAAGAATAGGCCGAAAGGGTGAAATCATGCCCTTTATATCAGGAGCATTAAAGGTCAAATAACGGCGTAATCGAATAGGCAATTCAAAGGTCCGCTCGGATGATATCCGACTTGTCGGCAACTGAACCAGCGGAGCCGATACGTCGCTCCTATCGCCGAGTGCGGGGTTCAATGACTTCACCCCCACGCCCTCCAACGCAGGCATTGGTGCGAAAATACGTCAATCAGTGGGGGGTGGTAACCACTGAAATACTATTTTTCACGCGAATTGTAAAACTTCCTTCTGTCCCTTATTCTACGATCACATACCACCATGAAGCTCCTCTACCCCACCTCCGTCAAACTCGACATTCAAAGCCTCCAAGGCTTCTCCGTCACCCTTCACCCCTATGACGTGAAGGTCCCCATCCCGGAGGAATTAATTGACGCCGAAATCCTCGTGACCTGGTCCAACGCCGCCTCAAACCTCCAAGATGCCGCAAAGCGCATGAAGAACATCAAATGGATCCAATCCCTCGCAGCAGGCCCCAATGACGTGTTGAACGCCGGATTCGACCGTTCAAAGATCATAGTGACAACCGGTGTAGGTCTGCACGATGGACCAGTCGCGGAGCACGCCCTCGGCCTCCTCCTAACCGGAGCTCGCCGATTCTTCGAAATGCGCGATTACCAACTCCAATCTAAATGGCCCGGCCACCTTGGCGGTTCATTCCCCCGCAGCGATTTCACTACACTGCGGAACTCCCGCGTGTTGATCTGGGGCTTCGGTAGTATTGCGAAGAAGCTTACTCCTTACCTCACTGGTCTTGGTGCTGAGGTGAAGGGTATTGCTCGCAGCCATGGCGTGCGCAATGGTGTCGAGGTTTTCGGCGAAGATAAGCTTGCTGAGCTTCTGCCTCAGACTGATGCGCTCGTTATGATCTTGCCTGGGTCCGACTCTACAAATAATGCGCTGAATGCTGAGAGACTTAAGTTGTTGCCAAAGCATGCTTGGCTCGTTAATGTTGGTCGTGGAACATCTGTTGATGAAGATGCGTTGGCGGATGCGCTGGAGAGGGGTGAGATTGCGGGTGCTGCTCTTGATGTGTTCAAAACTGAGCCTCTTCCTGAGTCGAGTCGGTTGTGGAAGACGCCTAACTTGGTTATTTCTCCTCATGCGGCTGGTGGAAGACCTGAGGGTTGTACTGAGTTCATTGCGGATAACTTGCGCCGCTACTTGGCTTCGCAGCCGCTCAAGAATGTCATCTGACTAGCACGGGACAGCAAACTGTAAATAGACGATAGATGCCACGGAGGAGTTACATGCTGGTTAATTCTGTCATTCAATGGACAAGACTATTGTAGATAGTCACTTTATCTACAATTTTATTATGCCCTGGTGGGCCAATGCCAATAAAGCAGCTGAAATTCAGTAGGCAGTAAGATTCTCCATCTATCCCATATTGAAAGTGTTCAAAGAGGTGGTATTCCGTATAAAAGATCAATAGAAAACCATAAAATTCCATGTACAATAAACCAAGCCAGTCCTATCCCCCAAATCAATACCCAAAAATCCGGGAATCAAAACTCAACGAACGCCAACCAAAGATACCAGGCATTGAGATCAATCATCATGCGTCAACGACTTCGTCCTTAATAACCGTCCCTCTGCTAGTATCATGGTCATCTTCATCTTCTTCCATGATACTAGGCTCCACGGAGACTAAGCCCCGGCTAGCAGCGCCACCCTCAACAGTTGGACGCACGCTACCAGATCGAATCCGGCTATTGTCATTCTCATCCTCGTCCTCTTCCATAATGCTAGGTTCCACAGAAACATGGCGTCGGTTCGTTCCAGAAGGCTCAACAGAACGTCGCACACTAGCGGAGCGGACACTGCCGGCATCACTCTCAAGGTCCTCTGTGCCAGCGCGAGGGCGGACACTGGCCGCACGAGCATCCTGGGCAACAGCAAGAATCTTGAGAACGGAGTTTTTGGTCTTAACTAAAGCATTGCGGCTGGAGGCTTCCGCTGCAAGGCCCTCCTCAATAGTCTGGTCGAGCAATTCCTTAACTTCTTGAGCCAGTTGAATATTGTCAGGCTCGATCTCAAGAGCCGTGGCGCTGCGAATGCTTGTTCGGAATTGATCTTCACCTTCCGGAGCACGCGATCCGGCGCGAGAAGGTAGTGTCGGAGCGGAAACGTAAAGCTTGCTCAGAAGAGAGAAAATGAGCTTGCGCTCCTCACGCGAACAACGGTTAGGCCCAGCACTAATGCCCAGAACACGCTCCAGGATGTCCTTGACCAGAGCAAGGTGCGTCCAGCCACAGGCAGTTGAACTGGCCGTTCCGCCGATCAAGACACGCTCGCCACCTAGGCCAACAACGCGGCGTTCATCGGTCCATTCAGCCATCATTCCCACGACACCTGTCATGAGCGCCTTGATTTCGCGTTCCCCAACACTCTCATCGACTTCTCCATCGCTGTCTTCTTCAGCTTCTAGAGAGTAGTGTTCCTCGGCAGCATTTATGACTGCACGGATCACCGGTACTGCGACACGCCGCATGTGCTGAATATTGTCCAACCGAGAGTGACAGTACACTGGGAAGAAGTATGCTAGTGACTGTCGGAGAGCGGGATTTCCCTTTGTGCGTGGGTGGAAGAAGGCCACCACTAGCGACTGTAATAATGTTTCAACAGAGGCTTGGTTATATTCTTGAATGGCAGGTGGGATGTTGGATCCTGATGGCGTGAAAGTGTTGGTAAGCAAGAGCTTCGAAAGTGCAGTCGCAGCAGCGGACTGCACGCTAGGCGGTGAATTCGCTTTCAGTGCGCGTGAGAACACCTTAAGCAAAGGCTTCTGAATGGGTGGAGTCGTCACGGTCTCGCCGTCAGGTTGAGTGATAGGGGCGAGGAGTGAAGGGTGAGTAGTAACCATATCACAGATGATCTGCAATGCAGTTACTTGCAAACCCTCATGACCCTTACTGTAACAATGGATGAAAAGGGTCATATTCTCTTCGGCGAGGTTCTTGTCAAGCAAACAGCAGAGACCCAAGCACAAAATACCACGCTCTCGAATTGGAGCCTCGTGACTTCTAACGGCAGGTACAACGAGGTTGTTCAGCATGGTGACGAGATTCATGTTCTGCTGCAGGTTGCCCTCGGTATTTTGAAGCATGCATTGGGCGATATGAAGACACTTCATGTTGACCACGATCTCTCGGACGATCTTGGCCTTGGCTTCTTCCTTGTTGAATGGGACCTGTTCCTCCTCACCCGGGGTCTCGGAGCGATGGCGGCTGCTGCCATCATCACTGATCTCTGACTTTGCAGAAACGAAGCTATCTTCTGTCATAATTGTATCGTGTACTTCAGCAATAGCTTCGAGGACGACGCTGCAGAACTCGCCTTCGCCGGCGCGATCCGGACCGCACACGCATCGTAGTGTCTCAACTGCAAGTTTGGTGCAGTCTTCCGGAAGCTCTGGCACAGCCAATGACTCTCGAAGGAGCGCAAACATCTTCCGCCGACCAACTTCGTCACTGTAGTCTAGGGTGATGGCGATGTGAAGGAGTTGCTCAACAATGAACTCTTGCTCGACTGCGTCGCCATCGTTTGCATCCCCAGATTCCTTAGACAGCTTCTTCCTTTGCAAGAGCTCGTTCATGTATTTGGCGAGGTAATAGCCGAGCGCGGTGACTTCTGGCATCTTCTCTTCAGCAAGGCTTTCGTACTTTCCATCGTTCTCGACGCGGCAGAAGTCATTGAAGGATCGCAGCAGGAAGGCAGACTCGGCAGTAAGGGACTCCCAGAAGGGTTCATCAAAGACCATGGCATCTCGGTAATCCGCACGGCCTTCCCAGAAGCTGCGCATCGCTTCGTGAGCAATTCCGCTTTCCATGCCAGTGTTGGCGACATCAATTCTCTCGAGTAATTCAAGAAGAGCGTCAATTTTGGGAGGCGAGCGCTGGGCGGTTGCACCCTCTTCTTCCCCGGCGTTGGTACCGGCACAGTCTTCCACCCAGCGATCACAGAACAGCTTGCCGGTCGCTTTACGAACGCTTTCATCACGGTCTCGCAGACCCCAGCGCAGCAATTTTTCTCTCATAGATAGGGACAGATGGCGGAAATCGCCTAGTGTAGGCAAAAGTCGAGAATATAAGGTGCGTCTTGTTGCTGCGTCGAGATCGCGGGCACGTTCGAGAAGATATGGAAGGGTGACTGGGGCCAGTGGAAGGTTGGCGAGAAGGTTCTTACGGACATCAGCACTGGTATCATTCTGCATGATTTCGATAAGTTTTTCCAATAGCGCGGTGGAACTATCGCCGTTGCCATCTTCTTCCTCATCGTTGCCAGCCAATCGTGCAAGGCCTAGAACAGCCTGTACGCGGACTGATGATTCCTTGTCGCGGATTCGCTTCAGCAGACCCTGTTGGATTGTGTGGTATAGTTCGTCGTCAATTGACTCGAGGGTGTTGACAATGTGTGCGACAATTTGGGTGGCACGGAATCGAATCATCTTGTCCTTGGCACCCAGGAGGGGCACCATCAAGGTGACCAAACTCGAAGTCAGTCTTGAAGTCGGGGTTTCAGGAGAAGTTTGCATCTCATATTCGTCATCTGCGCTTGAGGCAAACAACTCGTTATCTTTCTCGGACGCATGGGCGAGGAAAGCGTCCATGAAGCGGATGATACGGTCACCGACGGGCTCGGACTTCTTGATGGGCAGGATTCGAAGAATACAACGGCCAACTTCCACGTTAAATTCCTTCTCCGGCAGTGTCTCCTCTTCGGGGATCACAATCTCCTCTTGTTCCTGCTCCTTGCCCTTCTTGTTCTTTTGGGCAATTCCACTGCAGATTTCCTGTAGTTTTCGCAAACGCACCACAAGTTTGCGGTGACCTGTAGTTGAGCGCTGCGCATCTGCAAAAATGGCACACACATCACGGCGGAGGTTAGGTGATGCTTCAGGGAGTGAAGGTTCATCCGGAATCGCAAATGACGGGGTCACTGAGGGGGCACGCCCCGCGGAAGGTTGTTGTGATGACCTGCGCGTCGGCGCGGAGGTCGAGCGGGCGGCGACTCGGCCGGGCATGGTGGGCATGTATTATCGGGGATGCGATTAACAAGAGACAAAACGCATGGCAGGGCGCGCATCCACAGATGAAGCAAGGAAGAAAGCAAATGCGGGCGGTAAACAAACAGCCCAAACGGGGAAGGAACGATAAGCGGTCACCTGACTTCAAAGTGGCTGACTCATCCCCGCTATCGGAGACCCAAATCCCCGGTGACATGCAGCTCAATCATTGCTGCATTTCATTCTGTACTTCACGATGTTCCGTCAAAGCATTCGTCGCTTTGGTACCACGGCTGTCCGGGCGGCTGCTGAGAGCAGACCTGCCTACACTTCCCGGGTGTCCACAGCGCAGGGCGTTGTCAATGGTCTAACGGAAGGTAGGTCGATAGCTCCGTTGCGGGCTCCGAAGCGATTAGCTTACAAATGCGTGTCTATGTAGCAATTGGCAACACTCCTTTGATCAGATTGAAGCGCCTCTCTGAGGAGACTGGATGTAACGTGCTGGGCAAGGCTGAATTCCAAAACCCTGGTGGTAGTGTGAAGGATCGGGCCGCACTGTTCGTCGTCGAGGATGCCGAGAAGAAGGGACTACTCCAGCCTGGGGGTACTGTTGTCGAGGGCACTGCCGGTAACACCGGTATTGGTCTCGCGCATGTTTGTCGGTCTAAGGGCTACAAACTGGTGATCTACATGCCCAACACACAGTCTCAGGGAAAGATTGACTTGCTCCGATTGCTGGGTGCCGAGGTCTACCCAGTCCCCGCCGTCGCATTTGACAACCCCGAGAATTACAACCACCAGGCGCGCAGACATGCCGAGTCTTTGAACAACGCAGTCTGGACTAACCAGTTCGACAACACCGCCAACCGTCAAGCCCATATCGAGACCACTGGACCGGAGCTTTGGGCGCAGACCGGCGGCAAAATTGATGCCTTTACCTGCGCTACTGGCACTGGTGGTACGCTCGCTGGTATCACACGTTATCTCAAGGAAGCCAGTAACGGTCGCGTTAAGAGCTTCCTGGCTGACCCGCCGGGCAGTGTGTTGCACAGCTACATCCAGAGCGGCGGCAAGCTCGTCGACCGCTCAGGTGGCAGTATCACTGAGGGTATCGGCCAGGGCCGTGTGACCGACAACCTCCAGCCTGATATTGATCTGCTGGATGGTTCCCTGAACATCAGCGACGAGAAGACCATTGAGATGGTCTACCGCTGCTTGGACGAGGAGGGTCTCTACCTGGGAGCTAGCTCTGCTCTGAACGTGGTGGCTGCTAAGGAAGTTGCCGAGAAGATGGGCAAAGGCAGCACTGTCGTGACCATCCTGTGCGATGGTGCTTACCGGTACGCCGACCGGTTGTTCTCCCAGACTTGGCTCGAGAGCAAGAAACTGCGCAGCTCCATTCCCAAGCACCTGGAGAAGTACATTGTGCTACCTTAAGACGCACTCAACATATGTGTAGAGATTTGACCTGAATATAAAATGTATTTTTCGACCTTCCAAGGTTTTCAAGCTTCACGGATCTATGTAAAACCTGCCGAATGTTGCTCACTGCACGTGGCAATGCTGATTTCTGTTCTGGCCACCTGCAGAACCAATATATTTGGTTCTTCTCTCCGGGGTCCATGGTCAGGTACCGCACTGGAACCAGCCCTATACAATGCCTGCCCAAGACATATGTGCCCCAAATTTCCACCGAAGCTTCATGAATCATTGCATATGATTTAAGACTTTGGAAACCAGCATCCCCATCTTCAAAGCCCTTTTTCCAATTTTTTGTTTCTTATCTTGCGCATGTGACGCTAGACAAGCCACCGGTCCGGAGGATGTGACTCACAAACAATACAGGACTCATAGCAACCATCAGCTACGCCCGGCCCATTTGGAGTCTGCAGGTGATAGTCGTCTCTGCTAACTCTCAGTCTCACACCCGAATGCTACAAAGATGCGTCTTCCAGCGGAGATACTTGCCCTGATCCTCCAACAGGCCGTTGGAACTTTACCAGTCAAGAGTTCCGTACGGATGAGACTCGTAAACAGTACGCTATACAACCTACGAAAAAAATATCCTTATCTAATTGTTCACCAGAGTTTTTCGCCAGCGAAGTCGTGAACATAATAACGAAAGATCCAACACTCCTCGAAAACGACGGCTTCGGCTTCGAAAATCCTGGAACCCCGACATCAGGACAGAGATGGTGGAATAAATTCCCAGCAAATCTGAAACATCGATATCTCCTTTTGAAAGTGCAGCGTCATACACAGAATCCGTGTCTCTTCTCGAGTCACGTCCAGGAAATACTGGACCTACCGAACAACCGGACTACCAAGGAAACAGAAGCACTACTCGGTAAAATAATCGACATGTTCTGTTGCGTGAGATTTGTTTCTCCTCAAGAAATGCTTGACTCCGAGCCCAACACATCATGCCCAGAAGGATTTCGGGCTTTCCATCGATCCCTCTGGGAATCCCCAGCCGTGACTCTCCATGCGATTCTTGCGATCAGTGCAATTATTCACGGTGATGCTGCTGAACTAGAGTCCATTTATCTGAATACTGGAATGGTGATCAACGAAAAGAGCTATCGTTTCAGCGTTATGCCACTGGCAGTTGCTGCAAAAATGGGCAGTGAAGATGTCATCAAGACGATAATAAAATGCTCGGGAGAGAACGGAGGGTGATCTCTTCGTGAGTTCTATTGGCTTGATGTCGCGGTAATATCTGCACGAGCCGGGAATCTGACGGCGATAAAGCTCTTTACCAAGTACCACCAGGCTAACAATTATAGGGGTTACCATTATCGCTTCCTGAGGCACGCGGCTAGAGCCTCAGCGAGGGCTGGGAAGATAGATATAATGCATTACTGCGTGGAAGAAAGCCGTGGCTACTCTCATTATCGTGAGTCCTTGTTTGACTCGCTCATACAAGCTATCAAATTCGGACAAGTGGACATAGCGAAAAAATTGCTTGACCGCGATGAATTCGACATCAACGATATCAAAATCCAGTCATGGGACTGTCAGAAGGGGGCCTTGTTCACAGTTCTTCATGATTGCCCTCCAGAGAAGAGGCCAGCATTTATGAAGCTCATCTTGGATCACGGGGTTGATCCGAATAGGATATATCCAATTATACCCAGGACGTCATTCCAAGCAGCTGTCAATTTAGGAGATGTCGGTCAGCTGCTTCCTTAGCTAAATATGGAGCAGATGTTCATGCTGCATCATTGCTCCCTCCTCCTGCACTTATGATGCCACTGTTGCTACAGGCCATTGAACATAGGTCTGCTCCCTTGGTTGAACTTTTGTTGAACAGCGGGGTTGAACGATTTTGCGACTGGAGGAGGAAAAGGTATATTATTCATGATGGAACAGAGGAGGGGAATCTAAATAACATCTTTTGTAAGTTAACATGGGGGCAGGAAGAGAACGAAAGGGTGGGTTATTATGTTACGGTACAGAGGTTTAATAGCCTTTAACATGTACAGAATACGAAAAGATAATTTTTATATTGGGTGCTCTCTTGAGCTTCGCCAGTATCGAACACATAGTGACTGCCACCTGTGCACTGACAT
Source organism: Penicillium sp. S1602 (assembly GCA_023626355.1). Lineage (NCBI taxonomy): Eukaryota > Fungi > Ascomycota > Eurotiomycetes > Eurotiales > Aspergillaceae > Penicillium > Penicillium sp. S1602. Next base: position 1,328,558 of record JAMAGW010000006.1, on the reverse strand, counting down.
GGGTTGCTCGCTAAAAAATTCCTAAACTCTACATGCAGCAAGTTGCCTGACTGCCAGGAGAAGATGCGAAGGTGACTTCCTCTTCGGGTGGGGGAACTTGGCAGGCGGAGGCTCAAATCCTTCCGTTGATAAGTCTCTTTTTTCTTTTGTTATTCTTTCTATTGTCCCTTTCACTGAAGCATGTCGATTCTCTATGGAGTTCAATCAACCAACGCCTAGAATTTCTAGTGAAACCCCCTCACGTGATAAAAACAGTCACCTTCGTAAAGTAGCCTTGCGTGTGTATTCTGTCTGGCCAGATCGCATCGCTCCCCCAACACCGCCCTCCACGGAGGTTCTCTTTTATTTACTAGTTGACTTGATATTTAAGCCATCTATGTCTCCTTGAATGCTCAAGTGTGGATATTTCATTCATCCTGTTCCTGTCAAGTCTCACAGTAGGACTCATAAGCTGTTGTTCTTTACTCTACCCGCCACCAAATCACACTAGAGTTTAATTACTTGCTGGATATAGGTAAATCACACCTCTCCTTTCGACTTGAGACAAATTTTGCTAACACATCACGACCTAAAATATAGCATATTATTCATCTTTCTATTATCATGCACAATAGTATGGAGAGTGACGTTGAAGAACAAGGCAGCTCCAAACCCCACACTGCTAGGGTCAAGGTCAGCCTGGCGAGGGTGTTTGTGGAGGGCTGTGTGGTTTACTGGGTGACCTCGTGGATCACAAATTGTTTTTACCGCACATTCTTTAACATTGACTTGACGTTTGATGACCTCAGTGTCACCTTTGGATGCGTGTTATCATTTCCATTTCATTTCTTATCTTATATCTTGCACCAAAAGTATAGGCACTACCTTACTGTTCAAAGATATCAAAAACCTTAAAGCACTTCAGGAGCTCTGTACATGATGGAGAGGTGAACAAATTCGAAAACTTGATTTCGGTTGCTAAATCACATATACGCACAAATCCTTTTCGTTTTAACTTGCTTTTCTCAGTATCATAAAGGCCTATAGTATAGAAAAGCTCCATGAAGCCTACAAAGCCTCCTAGCCGATAACCACAGCCCTGCCCTCAGTAGAGGACACTGCCAATTATTGGGCCATTGTGCTGAGAAATTGATCGCAATATTCATATTCCAGCATTCGGGGGACCATCCAGTTCTTGGAGTTGAGGGAACTTCAATAGATACCGCAATGGCCCTCCACAACAGGGGATGTGTACCCACTGAAAGCTCCGGTCAACGTTTAAGCACCCAGCATGCCATAGAAAGAAGCTTCACTCCTTTTGCCTTTTGTTTGAATGCCCTCGGGAGCGTTTGAGCTACGCAACAACGTATGTGCCTATTGACTTTAAACCTGCAAAGCCAACCATTTCAAAGGAAGAAGTCGCGGTATTTTTGTTGGGAGATTGGATCGCTTGAAAGGACGTCCACTTCTCGTGGTTTATCACAATTAAAGTGTTCTTCCAAAGGTCAATACCCAAAGAAACCTTGGGATAAAGAAAAGGCTAAATATAAACCGTTAGTAGTCCTCCGCTTAGTTTCGTAAATACCGGGGAATTTGGAAGACCACTCCTATACGGATAACAGAGCCCTTTCCAAAGTTTCACGGCTCTTGCTGATACAGGTCAGCTCTAAGGGCGAGGGCTAGTAGACCCCTTAGGATGGGCTCCTCCGTGGGCTACTTCGAACTTGATGTAAAGGTCATTAACGTATAGGTAAAAGATCCCACAAGCTAGCTAAATCACTATGATGATATCGTGTGACTAGGATTTGGTGATAATAGCTTGTCTTGCCTACAAAATGATGTCTTCAATTACCCAAAAAATGCACGTTCAAGTATAGAGATCAGAATTCCAAATCACGTTGCCGGACGGCGGTGTGATACTGCCGGAAAGAGAGTGGATCTGACCACATCAAAGAGGCGGTGATTAGGGTGATTACTCGTGGCGTGATGCTGTTTCACAAGGAAGACAGGGTATTCTTTGATTAAACTCCTTCTCTCGAATAACGACCTTGGAGATTGTATTACTGTGCAAATAAAGCCAACAAGATCGATTTCTATTTACCTTGTACATTCTACTCCGTGAATATGCCCACATTTGTGATGTATACCTAGTTCATGTACAGTACTCAGACTGCCATATTGGCCGTAGCTCATATACAACAGTATTAAGATCGCTCATGAATCAAAGAATCAACAACCATTCTTTTTTGGAAGTGGAGATAATCCATCAAGTCAAAACAAAGCAGTCACGAGGAACATCGAATCCCCAGCAATCCACTTGTCGCACATTATGTACAGCAAGAATATATCGTACAAGAGATGTAAAGCAACCCAAACGCCCTCTATGCTTCCGTTCTATCCAAAATATTCGCCAAAGTGCCGTAAAAAAGAAGTACAGACCGAAAACAAGTAACGGAAAAGGTATCGAAACAAGCCAGCCGACGGGAGTGAAGGTGGGTGGTAGTCGAAGTCGAAGTCGAGATCAAAGTTGAGGTCAGGGCGAATCTAATCATCAGAATCGGGCATGCGCATATAAGCATCAATAGCAGCACTGAAAGCTGCAAAACCGGCACAACCAAAAGCAGCAGCTTGCGGACCAGCCTTCGCACCCAGAATACCACCAGTCATACAGCCAGCCGCAACACTGTTCGTCAAGTCGTTCTTCGCGCGAAGACCTTCGATACAGCACTCAGTTCCGGAGTAAAGCGCACCGACGATACCGAAGTTCTTAGCAGAGGACCAGGAGCGGGCACCCATGTCCTTGAAACCGCGGCGGACCTGCTCGCGCCAGGGGAGATCGGCGATTGCGCGTCCTTGCGGAGTGAAGGATGAATCGTAGGACATCTGAATATTTCATAAAATGGTTAGAATGGTAAGGTGATAAGATGGAGGGGCGCAGCGCGACTTACACTGGCCATGAAGAGACCGAATGCACCACCGAGACCGAAACCCATTGTACCGGAGATGACTGTCTTGACGGGGCAGGACTCCATACCGGCTTGCATCTGTTTGCGGGTTTTGTTAGTCAAGATACGAGTAAAATTGCTAGAGGGGCACGTACCATCTTGACCATTGCTTGCTCTTGCTCGCTCATGCCGGCGTTGGGGTTTCCTCCCAAGCCGCCCATCGGCTGTCCCATACCCATACCCATACCCGCGGGGTTCATGATGATTGATTCAGGTGGTTGACCGTGTAAATCCTTTGGTGATTTATTTTGAGGAGGATGCCTGGGTGGATAGGACTTGAGGCGTAGTTAGATCCCCTATGGACACGAACCAACGGAGCGCGGAGAATCTTGCGGAGGCGGCAACTCACGCAAATTTATTTTTGCGGCGCGGCAGATCAACCAAGGTAGCAGTTTAGCACGTGACCGTCGGGCCAGAACGGGTTTACTGATCTATATCATCCTACACAATGTTCTAATATTGATGAAATGAATTTCAGTAAGAGCTCGTCAAGAAGGTAATTCAATATTTGGGTTTCTCATTTATCACTGTTTAATATAAACAAGCAGAGGCCAAGGTCAAAGAAACCAACAAAAGAACCAGACGCTCCAAATTGTATAAAGAGAAGAAAAAGAAGCAACGCTCTCGTGGGTGCAACAGTCGTAGCCCTACATAGTTTCAAGGATGCTGTGTCGTGCCAAATCGCCCAACGGAGACCCTCATCAATGGGGCCGAAGAAGCAAATGGGGAATAATATATACATAGAAAAGAAGATTGAAGAAAAGCAAGACAGGCTTAGTCCTTCTTGCTACTTTTTCCGGAGGAATCCTTTCGCTCCGGGGACGGCGAAAGACTGCGCTCCCATTCAGCCATAAGGTTGGAGGCAGTACGCTGGAGCTTGGAGGGAGCCAACTTGGTGATAACAGGCCAGGGGATGCCTTCGGTGACACTGGGGTCAGGAGCGGCGGAATTGGGATTCCACTCGCCAAAGCTGCGGATCGGGCGTCAGCGTCAGCTCATGACAAGGTTGTCATAAATAAAATCAGAAAAAGTCGAAATGTACCTAGCACTGGTTCGTGGACTACTACCCTGCGTCGTGGGTGACTGGTCCGGCTTCGACTCGAAAGTCGACCGACTGGACGAGGGTGTATGTTTCTTATTTCCTGACAACGGGGTATCCCAGGCATCCCAATCATCGGCGGTATCATCCTCCTCGTTGGCTGGGCTGCCGGAGTGGCGACCGAGCCGCTCGGATTCCTTCTCCCCCCGCGGGGTCATGTCGTCGACTTTTTCGGAGGGGCTGCGACGAGCGCCGGGAGACTTCTGCGCTGGTGAATCAACGCCAAATTCATGCCAGAACGAAGAGGCGATGTCCGCCGGCTTGGGATCTTTACCAGATGTTGGCTCAGCCGCTGGTCCCCTACCCCGCGACGAAGATGATGAAGATCTTGATTTGTCCCCCGCAACCGATAGCCGCTCCCGACTCCGTGATTTGGCGAGCGAATCTCGTTTCCGCGTATTCGGTGGTGCTAGCGAGTTCGGTGATGACATCGTTCGTGATTCTGTTCCGTTGATACCTTCCTCGCCCACAGTAGCTTGTCGAATATCCTCCAGGAATGTCCACAGACCCTCGCGCAGATCCGAAGCCATCTGCTTGCCGGTTCGCATAAGCGCCTCTCGAGATGGTGGAGGCAAGGTCTTACGCCACTGTGCAAGCAGATGTTCCGGTACCTGACTCTCGTCGATCGGTGCCACCATGCTCGGACCAGTAGTCGCGCGTTCGACCGAGGGCAGAGTAGCCGACCGTGGTGTCCGACCAATACGTTCAGGATCAGGTAAACCGGGGCTCAGGCCAGAAGTGAGAGTGACGGGGGAGAGAAGAGACAATGTGCGTGTGTGAGAGCCCTGGAAGACACGCCGACCATTGGATGAAATGGTTGTGCCTGTGGGAACTGCAGGGGCAGCACGGATACTGGTACGCCGATCCAGTTCCCGACTGATTCGCTCTTGGGATATGGCCGAGCTGCCGACGGAACTCATGCTTTGTTCCCGACGATGCGAGGTCGAACTCGAAGCCTCTACCCCACTCAAATCGGGAGATCGAAGTGGTAGCATCGGCTCAGCATGATGACTGATCTCAGTGCGTTTCCTCGACTTCTCCGACAACGCCCACTGTTTCTTGATGGTTGACAGGTCTGCCTCCGCGCGCTGCAGCTCCTCGCGGAGCTCCATCACCTTCCGTTCCTGAGAAGCGATGGCCCGCAGAAAATCGTAGCCATCATCTTGGACATCGAATGGAATGGGCGTTCCAGGGGGAAGAGCGGGGAGCCCAGGGTTTGACGACTGTGTGACGGGGGTCATGGATGCCGGCGACGCGATAGCGCTATCCGGGGTTGCGGCTGGAGAATGATTCAAAGGGAAGTGGATGGGGAGATTCAAGGTCAGGCGTTTGGCATGTCGTGCTGTGTTGTGGGTACGAGGTGGTAGTGGTGATCGTTTATTCTGCGAGAGGGATGAGGAGCGAGAAAGAGTGTGTGACTGCTCGGATACAGGCTCCGGCTGTGTTGGGGATTCGAGGGTTGAAGTCTGGGACGCATCCGGCGGTGGACCGTGGGCGAGTAGATCGCCCATTCCCGAGCTCTCCATGATGGACCAGCCAGCAAGGAGAGAAACGAATGAGTTATTTTGGGAAGAATAGGGGCATATGAACACCGAAAAAATATATACAGAGGATGGAATGAAGAGGAAAAAGGTGACAGGCGAAGTCTGGAAGTCTCCGTTCTCCTGAGAGCCCACAGCGGGTCCCTGGACCGCGCATCCTTGCCACGAGTGTTTCAGGGGCCGCCCCGAGGTACCGGCCGCTTTTAGCCAGTTATTTTGTTTCTATTTACTGTAAGGCCGCAATTTCTACTTGCCTATCGATATTTCCCTTAATATTACTTGTGTTGTGTGTTATGGTTGAGCCTCAGGGGTTAATGACTCGTGGGGGCTAAGAATGATCGACATTTCAAACTACCTAAATACGAACGAGCAAAGCCATTGGATGAATTTCTCCGATCTCACGTTGAACACCTGGGCTTACTGTACATGTGCGCATTCTTTATGTTGATCAATGAGATCATAACGACGTACAACGTATAGTGTAACTACCAAAAGCTTTGAGGTATAGAATCGAGCAATAGATCCTCATACAAATACATGTAGCTAGCTGGTACATTATGTACAGTCTTGGTTGATATAGTGCCAAGGTCTAGACTTAGAATGGGCTCAACTAATAACAAACCGTGCAGATCGCATCGGTTTTGTAAATTGAGATTGGAGGTGTATCAGCTCCTGAGATTCCTAAATATAGACTCTACAAAACCATCTTTGAAATTGCTAATTTGCTAGATTGCTCCATCGTGTGTCGAGTAAGCATCCACTCCAGTATACTCCACTTCGCGCTAAAAGACTCCGTACACTCGACTGCGCATTGCCTAATACGGTTTAGCGTGTCAATTTGGGTTTAGCGCTTCTCTCACCGCGCATGCTTCTATAAAGTCGTCTCCACAGTCTTTCCTATCATTTCGCCCATTATTCCTTTTTTTTTTCCCATCAGAACCCTTTCGGCCCTACCATGACCTCGTACAGGCTCCAATGTGAACACGCTCTTCACTTCCCCCAACGCACGCACTTAGGTTGCTCAATTCTAATGACATTTTGCATTATTCTTGGCATCATTCTCTGCTGCAACATAATGAGCTACCCACTTCTATCCAAGAAACTACCTACCATCAACTTCATACCATAGGATGGGAAGAGTAGATAAGCCTAACTTAAAAGTGATATTGAAAAAAAGAACAGCATATGCGCAGAAATATCAAGTGCGCTGAGACAATACATATACTATATACATGTACAGACTATAGCTAGGAGCTAAGGTAAATATGACACGAATTCGTGGAATCAGCTGTTGCTCAAGGGCAGGTGCATCCAATATCCTTTCACTTCCACTGGCTGCTAGTAATATGAATATACGAGGGAGATAGGCTGGAGAAAATAGACTTCTGGGTTGGATTGAAATACCATAGTTGTCGGCCCTCAACATCCCCAATATGTGTGCAGGAACTCCGCGCCAAGGTCGCCACATACTATACTGTCTGGCCATTTAGCCTACAATTTTATATCAAAAATTTTACATATAGAATATTTGGGTACCTGGCCGCCTTGGCGCTCGATCTGTCTGGTTTGGGGACATGTACTCATTCCTTCCAAGGTCCGATGCCTGTTTATTGCAATTTTATCTTGGACATCCCTTTGTGTCTCATCAGGGGATATCGGGCTTGCCTTTTGCTTCATCATTTGAAGCACCAGGTAATGTGACTATGCCATGGTATAACCCCCCATGATAAAATATACACCCAAAGGCAGCTACATCCGCCGCTGCTTTACGCCCCACACACTGCGTAGACAGCCCCACAAATGTCCTACCGACCCGAAGCTTTCCAGCGAAAGGGAGCTCTAGGCCTGGCTAATCTCAGGGGGAGGTAAAATCAGCTTCTAAAAAGCATACCTGCCCTTATAGTTGGGTATTACATTCTGAGTAATACAAGTATGATAATGGCCAACGAACGTAACAGAATCAATTAAACCTGTGCATATCCTTCGCTTTAACGTAAATCCTCCTTCAAGGGAAGACGTGTTCGCTCTCGTCTCCTTATATCTTCACATTCAGGAGGCTCATTACATTCAGATTGTACCTCTTGTCGCCTTCGAGCATATAGCGCAGCACCCCTCGCTGCAGCGAATTTAGGATCCACGATGTTCGACACAGCCGGATCCGCATCCAAGACATTCTGAAGATCAACATATGATGGCAACATCTCAGACAAGACATCTCTCAGAGTAGCTAGAAAGCGTGGTTGGGTTACACTCTCGCCAGCCAGAAGAACATGAGTGATAGGACCCCGGTACTCCCTCGGAAGAACCGATAGTTGTGAACGAAGGCGGGCCCATAGCGCATCCGAGCCATTTTTCTGGAGAAGACGATCTAGTCCGACCTCGAAATCCACGATTTGGGCTTCATCCCAATTCCATCGAGCTAGAGCCTGGCCACCAATAGGGTTTATGATGCTGGTATACAGAAGATGGCGGCTGTAGAAAATGGTAAAGACATGGGGCCAGGGCAACTTCTCAAACTCATCTTTGCATTCCCAACGATGGTGATAGTTTGTGCATAGCCCGTATCCATTTGATGCATAAATGGCATCGGCCTCCACCAAGCGTATAGGGTAATAGAGGCTGTCGCCTACCCATGTCCATATATTCAAGTCCCTGAGTGCAGCGTTTATCGTTGGGCTGATGGAGGTGAAATCAGGGGCCGTAACAGCAACCCGGTCCAGCGGCTGAGATATTTTCTTCTCAGTAGAGGCTTGGAGTTTTTGGAGTAAATCACTGATGATTTCAATATCGCTGTGCCCTTTTCTACCGAGCTTCTTGTTAAGCCAACGCCACCAAGGCCCCCAATTAGAAGATGGATCAGATAAAGAGAGCCAGGAGATAAGTTGGTCATAAAGAGATTTCTTAGTTCCTATAGATGGCTTGGGTTTGCTGGCAAGCCGCATCATAAGCTCGAGGTACTCGGAATTTCCCTGGATCTGGGCCACGTCGACGACAGTTCCGTTATTGTAGTGTACCGAGGCCGTTCTTTGACTGTTAGAGGAACTCAATCAGAATAATATTATTTGCTCACCCGTATGAGGTGGTCAGATCAAAGCCGACCCCTGGTGCATCATAAATCTCTGCAGGAAGGCATTTTTCACACCGCATAGATAAACAATCATATAGCGCATCGACAGGGAATACAAGAAAAATTAGAGAGCATATCAACAATCTATTCATCTTGAGAATAGGATGTTGGAACTTCTGTCATTAATGACCATGGTCAACGTTCCAAGGTTGGGCTGGATTTATGGACCCGTGGCTCTAACCACCTCAGGCTCCAGGGCCTTATCCAATCGATTGACCAACAAGTGATTGGTCGACTTAAACCAGTGCATAATTGTAGATTCGCTCCCTATTATTGTGATAATTATACCTATCCTAAGCGCCGGAGTCACCTGATTACGAAGTGATTATTTCCCACTGTTTAGCTGCCAGGCAACAGCCTTCGCATAGACACAAACGACATATCGATCATGGGATCCGTTTCATTTCGTGGCAATAATGGCGGGCTTCAGGTTAGAGTCAGCCATGGACCTATTCATGCCGAATTCCATCCTCCGAGTAAAGCCCAGGATCTGTCAACCGTCAGGGTCTACTAGCTGACCAAAGCTACATCGTCCGGAAACCTCACCGTCCCATTGTCAACCGTCCCATTCCCACGTGATCCCGATTTTGTCCGTCGTGACACACTGCTTGAGCAGATCCATCACAAATTCTCGGTCCCGGGGTCGAGAATAGCAGTGGTGGGCCTCGGAGGTGTTGGGTAAGTGTACAAAAGCGATCAATATATGTTTCCTTGCTCATAGCTCGAAGGAAATCGCAACTCGCTATCGAATATTCCTACCAGATCAGATCTGAATCGCCGGCAACATGTATTTTCTGGGTCCATGCGAGTAACGAAGCCCGCTTCGAGCAAAGTTTTCGGGACACAAGGATGCAGACCAACTCAAACTGCCGGGGCGTCACGCTGGAGTCAACATATTCCAACTAGTCGAGAATTGGCTCCGAGATGAGAGGAAAGGGAACTGGATTTGCATCCTTGATAATGCCGATGACGAATTCCTTTGCTTATTTCCGGCGAGAAAGGACGACCTGAACAAAGGTCAACAGAACGGCCTAGTCAAGCCACTACTAGAATACGTTCCCAAAAGTTTAAATGGGTCTACCCTTATCACGAGTCGAAACAAAGAGGCTGCTTTAAGAATGATCAGTCATAAGGGCCTTATTGAAGTGAAGTCGATGGACAGATCCGAGGCGCTGGACCTCCTCCAAAAGAAACTCGATCAGCCAGGAGACAGTCAAGATGAAGAGAGCCAACGCTTATAATTAGTCGATGCCTTGGAGTATATGCCGCTGGCTATCGCACAAGCAGCTAGCTTTATTCGAAAACAGGCTCCTCGCTGTTCAGTAGCACAATACTTAAGCGATTTCCAAAAGAGTAATCGCGAGGCGACAAAGCTGCTGAGAAAAGAGGTTGGTCACGCCTACCGGGATTGGGAAGCGAATAAGTCGACACTGGTGACGTGGCAAAATTCACATGGAAGAGCAAAGCATTGGAAAGAGAAGTTCATCAAGAACCTGAATCACGAGTTTCCCACTGGATATTACAAATATTGGGGACAGTGTCAGTTACTCTATCCACACGTGAAAGTTGCGATGTCACAACGGCCAGATACACCAGACTCCCTGCTAGATTTGGCTTCATTACTCCACAGAGCGGCGTGGTACGCATCGAAGCGCAATATCATTGGAGATATGACAGAAATGGCATCGAAGTCAAGAATGTATAAGCTGATTTTACTAGGTACCGACAATACAGCAGTCCTTGAGAGTACATCGATGTTAGCATTCGCATACCAGGATCAGGGCCGGTTAGAAGAGTCCATGCAGCTCCAGGTGCAGGTGATAGAGACCCGCAAAACGAAGTTCGGCGAGGACGATCTCTCCACGCTTATGTGTATGGGTGATCTAGCAAGGACGTACCAGCATCGGGATCAGTGGGAGGAGGCCGAGCAGCTCCAGCTCCAGGTGATTGAGGCTAGTAAAAAGAAGTTGGGCGAGGACGATCCCTACACGGTGGCGACTATGCATTCCCTGGGACTCATATATCATGAGCAGGGCCGTTTAGAAGAGGCCGAGCAGGTTTAGGTGCAGGTGATGGAGACCCGCAAGGCGAAGTTCGGCGAAGACGATTCTTCCACGCTCATGAGTATGCATAGTTTGGCAGCGACGTACCACGACCAAGACCGGTAGGAAGAGGCCGAACAGCTCCAGGTGCAGGTGCTTGATGCTCGGAAAACGAAGCTCGGCGAGGATCACCCTGACACGCTGATGACTATGTTTAATTTGGCTTGCATCTGGAAACTTTCAGGCCGCCATGCTGAAGCCATCAATCTGATGCGACAGTGTTTAGTCTAGCGGAAACAAATACTTGGCTTGTATCACCAGGATACTCTACAGGCCTGTGACGCATTGCTGGCATGGAAATCGGAAGAGCTGAATAATACTTCTTAGATAAAGTAGACATTCATATATCCTGTTTTTGAAGGCCAGAAATTTCTATCTGAAATTCAAATTTTCTGATAAGGCTAGATGCCAAAAGCTCGCATGACCCGCGCCAGATTGCAAACGGACCAAGGTTTTTAAGTCAACCTCATACATACAGAGGACAGCAATTCAGTACAGGATCGTACAAAAGTAGTCATACATGTCCAATCAGGCATATTTCCATTCACTCCAGAGATCTTCATACATATCCCACACTTTCCCCCTTACCGAAAACAATACAGAGGCAGGGGGGAACGAGGGGCAACAAAAACATACACACATAAATGACAAACAACACCAGGAAAAAGCTATTCATGAAAAAGAGCCGAGCCAGACGCATTGGATCCAATACTCAGGACACGGATGAAGAGAATCAAAGCATAACCACAAGTTCCTTCGGAACAAAATAGACAAATGTACCAAGAATTACTACACCATCATAACGCCGGGAATCATCAAACGTAAAGACAGAAAGAATGGACGCCAAGATGCAAGCGAGTGGCAGACTCGGACAAGTTATACAAGACCCAAACGCCGTGAGGTCTATAGAAACGAATGTATGAAGAGGGAGGAAGGTTGAGGATGAGATGAAAGGGATGGGTTGGGTTGGGGCAGAATTTAGATTCCCCAACGGTTGCGGAGGCCTTCTGCCCAGCGGGTGTAAAGAACATCGGTTAACTGTTTCGTGTGTTCCATACCAGATGCGTTCTGGCCGGGCAAGTTGGCGAGAGGGGATGAGGGTTGAGGTTCGACGGCACTTGATTGACGCCGGTGGTGGCTTTTGAGGTGAGGGTTGTTTTGCGCCAGCACAAGGCGTGGGCGCTGTGGGGAATCTGGCTGGGCGGATGTAGGGATGAGAGTAGATAGGCGGGGATCAGCTTGGAGTCTCTCGTTCATTATGCGCACGATGTGGTATAGACCCTCGGGGTCGACCATCTCAAGGTCACTCCAGGCCTCTGCCAATCGAGAGATTGCCTCCCGCTTCTCGCCGTCTCCGGTGGTAGCAAGGACTTCCTGGCAAGATAGACCCACAGCTCTGCTGTAGGCGCGTCGGCCGAGTTGGCCCTCTTTGCTTATGGTGTCAGTAGAGAGAGGCTTGGGGCTGGTGTTCTCGTCAAAGCCAGGCGGGGGCTTGATCTGTGCGTTCTCGTTGTTGGCGGGGGCGGCACGGTCTGAGACACGACGGAATTGGCGCACGGTGGATGGAGTGTTGCCGTAGCTGAGATCTAGGCCCAATGGTTGCTTGACACCGCTGGAGCGGCGCTTGGTGTTGGCTCGGCGAACCGATGGTGAGCGCTCGGCGTCTTTTGCCCGACGAACTGTGGAATTGGCTTGATGCTTTGGTGGTGCGGGTGGTTGAGTGATGTGCATATCCTCCATCAGTTGGCTGGGGTCTTGTTCTTCCCACTCTTCGTCCAGTGTGGACCAGTCGGTACCCTTGGGCACCCACATGCTAGGAGCCTTGACGGTATCAAACACCCAATCTTCATCGTCGTCTTTTTCTTCAGTCGGGAGCTTGGTAATGGTATTCCTGCAAATGTATTATTAGCCGATGTCTGCCAATCATCAGTAAAGATAACATACAGTGACTCTGCATAGTATTTCACGTCTTTGGTCATTCCTCGTCCACCATCCCAGTCCTGCTTGCGGTGGATAAGCTCCTGCAGAGCCTCGGTCTTTCCTGCATTTCGAATAAACTTATGACGCAGAAGTTCCTTCGCACTGGGGCGGTGATCGGGGTCCTTGGTTAAACACTGAGCGATAAAGTCTTTGAAAGTGGCGCTGTAATCGTTGCCCTCCAAGCGAGGTGCCGGGTTTTTCGGAATCAAAAATAGAACTTTCATAGGGTGTGTGCTGGCATGCGGAGGCTCGCCATTGATCATCTCAATCGCAGTAATACCCAAGGACCAGATATCGGCCTTGAAATCGTATCCAGCCTGCTGGATAACCTCTGGAGCCATCCAGAAGGGTGTGCCGACAAAGGTATTGCGCTGAGACTTGATGTTGACCAGCTGCGCCGCGACACCGAAGTCGGCCAGTTTCACTTTTCCGGTATTCGAGAGTAGGACATTGGCGGCTTTGACATCGCGATGGATTTTTCCTTCGCTATGGAGATAATCGAGACCTTGTAATAGCTGTTGGCAGACGATTGCGACATGCGCTTCGTTAAAAACCCCTGGTTTCAACTGCGGCTACAATTAGCAAACGCAAATGGATAACGAACCAGCAGGGGTGGACCTGACGTACCAGATCCAGACATGATCCTCCTCCCAAATACTCCATCACAATCCAAAGCTTGTGCCCCTTAAGGAAGCTTGCTTTGTACTGTGTAACAAACGCGCTGGCGCAGGTGGCCAGGACCGAAATCTCCTGCTGAATCTCCTGGATATCATCTTCGCTGGACTCGAGATCGATCTGCGAAACAAACGGATGTCAATTGAGGTAACTCGATACCCTTCGGACCAATGGATGCATACATGTTTCACTGCGACAATTTCTCCGGTAGTTTTATCAATTGCCTTGTAGACAGTGCCAAAACTTCCACCTGGTAAACAAGAAGCGGATCAGTACATCAATTCCTGCAGGGGCGTGGTTGGAGATTAAGCACTCACTTCCCAACTCCTCCATCACCTGGTAATGACTCGCCATATCTTCCGCCATTCTTGCGACGATCGGCTCAACTTAGCGACTCCGGACGGACTGGGCTGCAACGGGGACAATAATCATGCACAGGACGGAATCGTTGTGCTTGATAGCCGTAACAAAAAACACCCAGAAGACTTGGAGTAGCAAGTTTGTCAAGAAAAAGAAATGGAAGATGGTAAAGGGGTGGAGCCTGTAATACGCATTGTCCATGCTAAACAACAGCTCCGTCTCGCATGGCAACCGGGTGGACACCTGACACGTCAGGCAGTAAGGTGGGGACGACCTTACGCAATCTGGACTAGCGTCGATGCAAGGGTCTGGTTCGATGCAATAAACTCAACTATACTCCTTATTGACTCGGGCAACTTGTTGGTACTAATCACAGTCTTCTTTTTTGTACACTATGGATACGCTTCAAATAAATTCTAAACACTGCCCGTACAATCTACCTTAAATGTACTTGTATGGGTTCATGATGCCGTTCTGCAGAGGAAGATCAGTAAATAAACAATAAGACCTGCAAGGAATTTAGTACTCACGGGATCATAGACAGCCTTAAGCTGCTTCATCAACTTGACCATGGTTTCGTTCTGGCTGTAACCAATGTACTCCCGCTTGGCAACACCCAGACCGTGCTCAGCACTGATACTACCGTTGCGCTTTTGAATCCACTCATACACCCAGGGCTCAATGGCCTTCTCCACATCTTTGTTGTAGTGACGCACCGACACATTCAAGTGCAGGTTGGAGTCACCCATGTGGCCGTAACCGACGACAGCGCGCACGGGGAAGGAGTCATCATCGCCGACAAAGCCCATCTCGGTCAGACGAGCCTTGGTGTCCTCGACAAGGAGGTACAGATCAGACAGAGGAATCGACACATCGTACTTGTAGGTTCCGCCGAGGTGACTCAGGGCCTCGGTGATACCCTCACGCCAGCGCCACAGCGCCTGGAACTGGGTCTCGTCCTGAGCCAGCACACCATCAGCGACAATGCCCTCTCCCATGACATTCTCCAGGAATGTCTCCAGCTTGGCCATGTCGTGCTCAGCATTGGAGCCGCTGGTCTCAATCAGGCAGTAGAAGGGGTACTCGCCTTCCAGCGGGTGCTTGTTACCAGTAGACTCGATGACCAAGCCCTGACTGCGGCCGTCCATCAGCTCGAACGCGGACAGAATCTCCGACAGCTGACCCTTGGCAGCCAGGTAAGCCTGCTGCACCTGCTCGAAGCTCTCCAGACCGAAGTAGGCGACGTTGACAGCCTTGGGACGCGGTGGGCAGATGATGGAGACAGCAGTCACAATACCAATGGTGCCCTCGGAGCCAATGAAGAGCTGCTTAAGATCGTAACCAGTGTTGTTCTTACGCAGAGTGGAGAGGGCATCAACGATAGTCCCGTCCGGCAGGACCGCCTCGAGACCCAGCACAGTTCCGTGCAAGCTACCGTAACGCAGCAATCGCAGACCACCAGCGTTGGTCGCAACGTTACCTCCAATGTGGCAGGAGCCCTTGGCACCTAGGTCGAGGGGGAACAGGTGGTTGCGCTCGGCCAGGTACTGGTCAGCCGTCTCAAGAATGACACCAGCATCAGCAACCAAGACTCCAGAAGCCTCGTCAAAAGAGTGAATCTTGTTCATCCGCGAGGTGTTGATGACAATCTCGTCGAAGACGGGGACGGAACCACCGACTAGACCTGTGTTTCCACCCTGGGGCACGACGGCCAATTTCCGGTCGTTACAGTATTTAAGCACCTTACTGGTCTGCTCTGTGCTGCCCGGCTTCAAAACCAAACGAGTGTGGCCCCGATACTTGCGCATCCAGTCGCTGTTGAAGGGTTCGATGTCGTCCGTCGCATCGGTGGTGACGCCGTCAATGACTGCGGACTCGGAGCCCAAGAGCTCCTTGAAGAATGCGACATCGTCCGCAGAGATCTCGGCGAACTTCGAGTCACGCTTGAGGTTGGGGTATGCGTCGCTGGTGTACTTGATCTGCTTGTCGGCTCGAGCGGTGGAGCTTGTAGTGAAGCTACGCAGCACGGTCGCACATGATGCTTGAGGGAGGATGGGGCGAGCAATAATGCGAGGACGAGGTACTCGAGCACGGCGGAGAGCCGCTGAGAGGTTCCGAACACCAGACATTGTTGTAGGTGGTATGTTGGAGAGAGAAGGAACTCGGCAGATATATTTTGGGGAGGATAATTATCCGGTCCAACAAATTCCAGAGTGGAGATCCCGCGATCGACGGCAGAACGATCATGATTGCGCCATACAAACTGCCAGGATTTCGGTGATTTTCGGCTTTCGACTCCCGGTTGCGCTATAGGTTCGGTGGTACGGAGTAGTGTTTGGCCATACTGCCATTGTTCATGCGAGCTTCCTTTTTTAAACACTTTAAGCTTCCCGACTTCTTGATTCGTAACCTTAGTTTGACGGAAGCACCAATTCCCCTTCTATGCAATTTCCAAGTGCAATGTACTACACGCCGGCTCCGTAGCCCTGTTCTGCTCACTAAGCAAATTTGTGATGTTTAGTATCAATTGAGAGAGATTATTCCCATCTTCCAGGTCTAATTGATCATTTTCATCTCGGATGTTGTTTTGTCTAGTTTCAATGTGGGCTCTCTTTACAAATTGCCGAAGCAATGTATTTTGATGCCGAGAGATCGGCAGGGGAACCTGGTCAGCAGAGCTACCTGAGATCGCCACCATTTACTTTAATATCAAGTCTTGAAGGCACAGTGGATGGATGAATTAGGCCCAATGAAGCTCCAGAGCCAAAGCAGTAAATAAAAGATAACATCTAGATGCGGCAGAAAACCTAACAGCTGAGTCAGTTACGTCATGGTAGCGCCCCGCTAGACCACAGGAATGGAATTTCTCACCGGCGAACGACTCTTCCCACTTAACAATAACGAAAATGACTTCCGTGGTTCTAGTAACAGGAGCCAGTGGCCTGCTTGGCCGCCAGGTATTCAATACCTTCCAGCGCTCAGGCGTTCTAGTTGTTGGACAGGGATTATCGCGAGCTACCCCGCCTACAATTCTGAAAGCGGACCTTGAGAAGGAAGAAGAGGTCAAATATATCCTGGACGAGGTTAAGTATGTATCCTCGGGACAATCAACCATCTGGGCAATTGCTAATACTGCACCCTGGTCATTAGGCCCCAGATTGTCATCCATTGTGAGCTCTATTCTCTCCGTCCCCGGCCCGCAGAGCTAACGTCGGACACAAGGTGCGGCAAACAAATCCCCGGACCTGTGTGAGAAGGAGCCAGAGAAAGCACGCAAGCTCAATGTCGACGCCACACGTATTCTCGCCGAGCAATGCTCTACCCGCGGAGCTTTACTGATCTACATTTCCACCGACTACGTTTTCCCCGGAGTGGAGGGCCAAGCGCCCTACGAAGCTGACGCAGAGACCAAGCCAGCGAACATGTATGGTCAATTCAAGCGCGATGGAGAAGTTGCAGTTCTGGAAGCTACCAAGGAAACCGGTCTAGGTGTGGTCCTCCGTGTCCCGGTACTCTACGGAACCGCCAAGGATCCCTCCGAGAGCGCCATCAATTGTTTGGTGGATGCAGTCATGAAGGCACAGGATCCCGATGCTGGTGTGAAGATGGATGATTGGGCCCAACGCTACCCCACCAACACCGAGGATGTGGCACGTATCTGCCGAGACATTGTCATCAAGTACATTAAGGAGAAACACCGGATGAAGGAGCTGCCACATATCCTGCAATTCAGCTCTGAAGACCGTATGACCAAGTACGAGATCTGTGAGAAGCTTGCTGAAGTTCTTGGTTTCCCGCTGCCTGGTATGATCCGTAACAAGCAGGGCAATGACCCCAATGGAGCTCAGCGGCCATACGACACACATCTGTCTACTAAGGCACTTGTGGAATTGAATATTGATGTCAGAACTGTTGATTTTGTGACCTGGTGGTAAG
Organism: Penicillium sp. S1602; assembly: GCA_023626355.1. Taxonomy (NCBI): domain Eukaryota; kingdom Fungi; phylum Ascomycota; class Eurotiomycetes; order Eurotiales; family Aspergillaceae; genus Penicillium; species Penicillium sp. S1602. Next base: position 1,310,754 of record JAMAGW010000006.1, on the reverse strand, counting down.
TGAATCTCTGTACTCCACTGGAATCTTTTTGATCGTTGGCTAACCTTTATGCAGGCGACGCGAACTGGGGGCATATAGGAAGTAGGGATAATGGTACGAAACGCTCTGAGCTACGAGGCCTCTAAATGAAACCAACCCAACCCCTTTTGTATAGGTCATACAAGGCCTGATATGAGAAGCAAAATGAATAGAAATGACACAAATTTGTCAACCAACTTTATGACCTATCAGCTTGCCGATCTCGTCCATGTTCCACGTTGATCCAGGTGAGGATCGTGCCACCCTTGAATCACTCGAAATCCCTCGGAGCAAGAGTCGAAAAGATCAGCGTAAATTAAATTTTGTCTCGTAAATAGACGCTATTGATCTTGAAACCTTGTTTGAGACAGACATGTGCATGGCCACGTAAGTTCAACCCTACGATTACTCCACGAGATACAAGGATAGATCGGCAAAATGATTTGTACTGATCCAAAATGTAGTTTCTGACTTGTTCCAGTCTTATATCCAATTTTCCATGCAGGTACATTCTATAAGCTCTAGCATCTTAAGGTGATGTTGAGAGGACTCGAAAGGAAGAAAGAAAAGGAAGAAATAGAATACATTACAAGGCTTGAATGACAAAGAACGGCCATGAATTTTTTAAATTGAGTCGACTATTGATATTTCGCTCCTCATCTGCTCGTCTGCTCAGCTACAGCAGATGTGAAGGGATTCAGGGACGATCCCCCACTTTAGTGGACCAGAAAACGGAGCTACCCGGTGGATCCCTCAGGGTCCTGGCTTGTGCAACATTCGATCTGGATCTTTTTGTTTTTTCCTAATTCATTTTGCAGAGTGTTCTACTGCCGATCGTGGTAGCTGAACACAGGAGAATGTCGCGATCCGGAAGCGTCTTCCCGTGTCCGCACATTTTCTCTTCTTCATCTCCCCCAAGTCCCACAACCGCAAAGTGCACCAAAACCCCGATGAATTTCTGAGTGAGTGATCTGCAATGTGACTGGTATTTTCCATTCCTGAGTCCTGCAGCCCGGTCTCTGATCGGCGCACTTGCCTTCCAGGCACCATCTCATCCGTTGTGAACCCAGCGGTTTGATGGGGGCCCAAATCCTCGTTCAAATTTGTCGCATTTTATTTCAGCCCCATAACTTGGCGGTTTGAAAAAATTTCACTATCGTCGTGCTTCCCTTATTGCTGTCTTTTGCATGCTGTCTTATCCCATTTTTTGAATCCCCTCGTGTGCTCGCTTAAACTGGTTGTCGCATTCTGTCGCAATGCACTGACCCTTTTCCGATCACAGCGCTTAACCCTAATAAGGGACCTTGATTGCCACGCGATTGAGAAAAAGAGACTTGGGATTGCGATTTTGTCCAAGTATCTCTTGGGGTCCCTCCAGACGATCACCTTTCAACCGCGATGGAAATGTGCAAGGCGAATGTCGCGGCGCAGCCGACGCGCCAGCCCTCTCGATATCGATCCGCTCGGGAAGGGACTCATACGGTTACGGCACATGGAAGTGGGGTAGTGGTTAAAGATGAAGCAATGGCCCATACTGTTAGGAATGGGAGCACTCAGTCAAATGAGGCCAATCCGTCAATTGCAAGAAGTATGTCTCGGTACCGGCGCAATCGACCCTCTGCTAGCAATACTTCCGGGTCTGTTCCAGCCGTTCCGAATCTCGCACACGCCCAGGCAGCCCTACTCTCCGAAAAAACGAGCGCCAATTGCACTACGGAGGAGGAGCGCATACGAGAAAAGCATAGACTAGATGCGATGGAGCAGTTGACAGGGGGAGCTCAGGTGGAGGAGCCTAAGCATTCATACTGGTCGCGATCTTCCCAACCGCAGAAGAGACGGTCAAAATATGCAAACAAAGAAGAGCCAATGCCGATGCAAACACACGAAACATCCGCTCGACCCACCTCAAATCCCTCTGCAACAGGGGAGCGGAAGTCCTTTCTCCAGAAGGTCAAGCTATCTAGAGCCAAAGAACCCCAGAAAGACCAGTCAAGGCCAAATTACATCGGCGTGGGAGGAGGGGGAATCGTTCCTGGAATCGATGCTCCCATCTCAGCTATCAATGCCGGAGAGCGTCATGTTCGCGTACAATACAGCGATAGCTTTGTCAACTTGACAATCACCCCTTCCACACTCGTCTCAGATCTACTCTCGTCTGCTGGGGAGCACTTCTCTGAGATCGACCCCAAAAAATTCATTCTGATTGAATCATTTCAGCAACTCAGTCTGGAGCGGCCCCTGCGTCGGTATGAGCATGTCCGAGATGTTATGAACTCCTGGGCACGAGATACCGACAACAGTCTCATTATCATTCCTCCTTCCAGCATGGCTACCCTGAATCAAGTGAATCCTCCACAGGTCCCAAGCGATCAACCTTTTGACACTACTTTCTACATTTACCATTCTCAACGGCGTCGCAAATGGGACAAGCGGTATGTCACTTTGCGTGCAGATGGTCAAATTTTCATCTCAAAGAAAGAAAACTCGAAAGACCACACGAATATTTGTCACTTGTCCGACTATGATATCTACTCCCCGAGTGCGCGAGCGATTGCCAAGGACCTCAAGCCCCCCAAGAGAATCTGTTTTGCTATCAAAAGCCAGGAGAAGTCTTCCATGTTTCTATTGAGTGATAATTTTGTGCACTTCTTCTGCACCAATGACCGGGCCCTTGCCGACCAGTGGTACCATACCGTTCAACAGTGGCGGAGCTGGTATCTCATGAAGAAGAGAACAGAAATCACGCAGTCTGTCGGCCATGAAGCGTCTCATCCAACACGTACTCTGACTAGGAGGCGCGAGCCGAACCCTTTCAGTGATGCGCCCCTGGTGGATAGGATCCCCAGTGACGCAGAGTCGCTTTCCAGGGTACGACCATCAATGGACCAGCACCGGCCCCCCAATGTAAAGCGCGACTTCCCCGAGACACTGATATTGAACACTCACGCCCAAGACGATGAACCGCTAGTACAAAGTATCAGTCCTGGAGAAATAGACGCCGAGACCTTTTCGCCCTCGGGGCTGCTAGGACGCGCCTACACCCAGAGGCACCGATCCATGCGTGAGCGACAGGAGAATGAAAAGAGAGCGATGCAAAATTCCACTTTGTCTCCAGGCCTGAATGAGGCTATACCTCCACCATACACCCCTAACGCCGCACCGAACGGCACCATGCTCAACCGCAGCAAGTCACTCAATCAGAAAGGCAAGCCCCTTATTGACCTGACGCCGGTCTTCCAAGAACAGCCACAGCACACTCGCAAAGGCCGCGGTGTCACCGTGGAGCCTGGCATGGCACTGATCGACGCCGCCACAGGCCCTGACCTTTTGCCTAGCTCCATGGCCATCCCACCAGCTGTCGCATGGCGGCGCCCGTCAGTCCCATCAGTCGAGATCCCGCCGATTCCCCAGGCTCGACTCCGGGCCAAATCCGTTCGCAGCGTGCGTCCTGCTCAGCCAAGAACGGATACCAATTCAGCAAGCCCTAGCCCCAGCTCGCCGGCTGTTCCGTTTTTGCCTAACAGTCTTCTTGCAACCGCCCCCAAAGCAAACCCTAATCAGGGACCACCTATTGGCCATGGTGTCGCAACTGGTGACCGCAATGCTACCCGGCCGATGCTGGATATGTCTCCGGAAAATCCTTTTGCAGAGGGCAGCTTGCTTCACAAGCTGTGAGCTTCCCTGACATTTACATCTTCACGACGGTATGATCTATGTTCTATGGAATATTTGTTCGATTTTCAATTCTCAATCTATGCCCAATTACTTTTCTTTTTGCTTTCGTGCCTCTTTTTTTTTCTAAGTTCAATTCATCGGTGATATCAGCCACAGTGCAAGAAAACAACGGAGGACATATTAAACGAAGTACTGCTGTCAGGTCGGGATTTACTCATTGTTATGATATTTCTAAGGATGCATTTACGCTGTTTCTGTGTCCAATGTTTCATATTAGATACCCCAATTTCGTTGTTAAATAATGAACAGCTTAAAAAAACAACTTCCAAGCCACCAAATCCCACAACTGTAACCCAGCAAATAGTCTTACACGTGTTAAGATCTTAGGATAGGACTAGATGTCACGGGTGTCGATCCCCATGTAGCCTTATCAATAGAGCTCGGAGCGTGGCTGATCTGCAACCGGAAAGGAATGCAGCCCTGCAGGTCACCCGCATACGGAAAACACCAATACAAGACCTAAACAAGGAGGTAATAAATAAATAAACTCAGATCAAATGCAAGTGCAGCATCGATATTATCCTGATGCTATAATATTTTAGTATGTTCAAATGGCCAACCTTGGAAGTAAAACCACCAAAATGACATATGCCGACAACGCCGGACCTCTAGATAATACAAAATCCCGATATAGATTAGATGAAAATAAACCAAACAAATGCTAACGATTGGACCGAATGGTTGCCGAGCGATGAGTGAGGGCATCCCCGTTAGTGGTCTGCCAATCATGCGATTCCAAACCAGAAGTCAAGCCTGCATCAGGGCGAGACGAAGAGAAAGTCCTCGACGGACGACCTAACGACTCAGCACCACTAAGATTCGACGCACGCCGACGCATACGACGTTCTGAATCTTCAGCTTCGTGCCGGTTAAGCGCGTCGGAGGGTAGCAAGACAGCCCGGTCAAGAGCATAAGGCAAACCACGGTGACGACCACGAATCTGCATAGCAATAATAACGAGCTTAGAGATGACGTTGAATTGGCCCGAGAAAGATGTATCGACGCCGGGGTATCCGAATGACAGCCCGACAGTACCGTAGGCAGAGACGACCTCAAAAAGTATAGTGAAGAGTTGAAAGTTAAAGTCCTGGCTTTCGAGACGGCTGCCTTCGGCGATGGCGATGACGAATAGTCCGAGGAAAACGTACCACAAATCGAAACTTAGTTGACGACGCAAGTGAGCGCCGATGTAACTGGGTGCTGTTCGGTTTTCGTCGTCGTGGTCTTCATCGCCGGGGCCGTAGATGCCTAGACTCTTTTCTTCGTAGACGTTTGTACGACGCATGGAGATAGCGATTGGGAAAACGGAAATGTACATCATGATCAGGTAGGAGACCTGAATCGCGGGGTGTAAGTCTGAAAGACTGACGATGCCGAAACCGGCGGTTCGAGTTGATGCGGCTTGGAAGAAGCCATCAAGAACTCGGATTCCTACTGGGTGTTCTGTCACAACAGAGTCGTTTAACTAGGGGTAATGTCAGTCTAAAGGACGAGATAAAGCCGGAGAATGATACTCACGTCCAAAATAATGTAGAAGATCACATCAATGCAGTTCAAGGCCATGAGGATGGCGAAAAGCCACCAACTGGCATTTCGGGGGAAGAGAAGGGTAAAACAACGACGGGGGTGATCCAGAAGGAACTTCAGCTCTTCCCAGAGAGCAGTTCCTTGGCGAGCGAATTTTGACAAGACCCAGATCATCAGTCGCAACATACACGGGAAACCCGTGTTACCAATGATGATCAAGAACGCCATAAGAAGCAGGGGGAAGATGGCGGTTTGGAAAGAGTACATGGAATCAGGCGTAAGAGTGAAGCCAAGATCGTTGAAAGCAGAGGCAGCAGTGAAAATCCCCCACCAAGGGCGTCCAACACCGTCTGCCCTGACGACATTACCCCATTTGTCCTCGGTCATGATCCAACCGATCAGACTAATTATACCAAGAAGGTGGAATCCAACATAATAGGAGATGAGCACAACCGCGAGAGTTTTGAGAGCGCGATACTCAATACCGCCCAGCTCGTCACGTTGCTCCTCGGTCAGATCGACGAAGTTCGAGTTTCGGGCCACAGTGGCGTTCCAACTAAGATACGGCTGGGTAGGACGCTCTCTTTCATGTGTCAGAGATCGCCAGATTCCTCGGACGGTATGTCTTGTGTTGGACGGGCCTAGCCCAGCGTCATCGTCGTTGGCGTCATTCACTTCTTTGGTCATTGTATCACGCATAGTCGGCCGAGTATCCAGGCGTGCGAATGTGTTCCCACGCGTACGAGTTCGAGTGAAGTCGGGCTCATTGATGGTGATATGCGGCCCATCCATGGGAGGAACCTGGTCATCTTCAGAGGATCCAGAGCTCGGCCTTCGGGATTGAGGACGGACAGGCTCGTTGGTCTGATCATTTTCTCCCTCATCTCCACCACCATCTTCAAGATCCTCCGGTACACCACCGCGATCATATTCGCGAGGACTGGGAATGCGCAAAGCACCTTTGTTCTTTCGCTGGTTTTCCACAAACGCGATGTGATGCTCCGGACTCAGCTGGGTCGGCAGTCGCAAGCTACCCAGCCCGAACCGACTCCCGATATCATTTTGCGAGTTTTCCGGGCTGGATTGATTTGTGGCCTCCTTGGACGCGGGGGAATCGGAATCCGAAGATCCATCAACTTGGGGGGCAGTAGGATCTGGCAGACGGCTTTCGCGTGCGTCTCCGGAGTCATTGCGAAGCACCACTATCGACCGACCACTCACACCAAGCTCCGCCCGATTTATATCCTGGCTGTTCTTCCCTTGGCTCATAGTATCCATGCGCGAGCGAGTAGTGCGCAGCGCCCGTGCATCCCTGACCACATTTTGGAAGCGCTTCTCAAACCAATAAAGACGGATGAAGACGAGCGCACTGTGGATAAAAATCGGGGTGCAGAGATCTGTAATCAGACATAGGACGATTTGCTGGTATGTGTAGAGCTCATTCAGGTTGACGGTGTTCAGACCACTCTGGGTGGTGGAGCCGGACGACAAGAAAAGAGCATCGATGTAGGCGAGATTTCCACCGGCGAAGAGTATAACGGAACCGAGGATAATCCAAGAAATGATATAGGTGTAGTGTAATAAAATAAAGTCGAGTTGGAGCGTGTTTAGGAACGGGATGCGCTTTTTGATGGCGTTGACCCGGCGGATAAAGGCTGAGAACATGGCAAATGGGCGCAGGCGGCGGCGCCGTCGTTCCCAGGCTGAAGGCTCAGTCCTCGGAGGAGAGGCCGGGAGATATTGTTCTCGAAAGAGGGGAAACTTTGCGGTCCTGTTGTTCGTCCATTAGTCTTTTCAACCCGAGTCTTTGGAAGCTTTACTACGGTGCATACATGTGGCACCGATCGCTGACCAGTCAGGCGTGCAGAGGGCACGGGCAACGCCGTTGTTAGCCGCGAGGCATTGAGCACCGCGTGAATAAGTGGATTGAGAGCATAGTATAACAGGAAAGATTGGGGGAAGACGTCAAGGGACCGAAAGTCAAATCGATTGGTGACGGCGAACGCAGAAAAAAGGCGCAAACGGAGTCGAATTTCGGGTGGAGCTGTATTCTTACCAAGTTCGTAACGCCTGCCAAAAACGTGCACTGTCGATCGCCCGCCAGCGAGGGGCAAATATGTAAGTTTCCGTTTTACGATCGTAAGATCCGTGTAATTAAAGTTTGTTTCATTTTATTTTGATTTTGCTTTGGTAAACACACTCGATCTCATCATATATCATCTTCATGATCCCTGTAAAGCGTTGAGTACCAGGTTTTATCATTCAATACGACCCGCCCCTTTAACTAGTTCCCGGCCAAGCTTTTGAATGTGTCGGGGGCGAAGTGGTTAAGAGCCGGCCGTGCCAGCAAATTCATTTGCCCTTGTTATTGGTGTATCCACTCTTGAGATCCCGACTGCGTCGAGGTGCAGATGGTGCAACAAGATACTGCATCTGGCTGGATAAGACCTTAACATATCATATTATATGAAATATCACGGCATCTAGAAAGTCGTCATAGAAGTAAGCATTATAGGGCCTAGACATCTCATATTGGGCACAGAGTAGTATATCCCTTACTGGTTGCATGCACGTGCCGAGCTATATATCAACCGAATCAATCGTGGGGGAAAAAACATCCTATTCATCGCTCTTAATACATAAATTGAGTCGCTTTAGAATAGAAACTTGGCAGAAATTATTCATCCAGAGCAATCAAACGACGTCAAGGTGATTGTAAAGTCCCGTCAAACCGGAATTTGGGGGAAAGAGAGATCTCGCGGCCCACTTTTCATTCCAGCCGATATCGTGGCCCGTCCCTAGGGTTTCCCACTTTTCCTGCACGGGCTTGCATGACCATTTGCCCCCTGTAATTCGAGCATGTGGTCTAGAAGCATTTCTCACGCTGTTGATTGGCCTAGTCATCCAGCTCGGTGGCTTTAAGCCACAACGCCCCTCGGTATTGTAACCCTATTTTTCGTGTTTCGGTCACTCTATTTATTTCGGTCTCCGTATATATACGAGAATGCCGAGTGATCTGTATTCCCGAGGACACCGACTTCTTGGCTTCATCATACATGGGTATAGTAAATTTTGTTTCAGCATCAATGGCTCTTATCACGATGATCCGCACGGACATGGCAGGGATCTCAAGGCCATGAGATAACACTTTTCACACCGACATCCACCAATACTCCGAGGTTCTATCAGGGGCTCCCAACTCTCTAACCCAAGGTATCCTGTGCGGTCTGGTCCATTCCAAGTGTAATTGGATTGCATGGATCCTTAGAGCACAAATCTCTCGGCGCCTGAAACACACCTGACCTCTGCAGTAGCCTCGGTCGGTCTTTCAACGATAACCTTGAAAGCGAGAAAGGCCTTTGTCTTTAAGGGAAACTATGTGATAGACCACACCTTCCCGGCTCTCTGCATCAGATCTGAAAATCGTCATTCACTTCCAACTGAAATGGTGGTCTCATATACCTGGGCAGCTGCCAGGGCCAAACTGGCTATGTAGCTGAGAGTTCCATTATTGCCAGTGCGGCTTATATGATCCAAGAGGCAAATTGCAACTGTTTGTTTGTTTTATTTGCTTTTGGTTACAAACCCGATAACCCACGTGGATTAGGCCTAAACAGGAACCCTGGGTGACACACTTAATTTATATTCTACTCTGGATTCCAATATTACATCCGAGAGGCTCGTGGGATATGTTGACTCGATTCACATTCAAGTCTTAAGAAAGTTAGCGGAGAAAGCGTCAGATTTTGTAGCAAAAGCCCTACTAGATTAGCCCTCATCCCCTCTTTGGGGTAATCCGTAACGTTTCTCGACGCGGGGCAAACACAAGTGTACATGTACCAACAACCTTGGAACCTGAACGTGATCAAGGGATACCGGTGATTCTCACAATGATGCACATTCAAGACCTCCCAGTGGAGATCTTGAACATAATCTTTTCTTTCGTTCTCGGCCGTTCGGCAAATCCCCTGAATGATAAAGGAGCCTTCGCAAACATACAACCGATTAATGACAGAACTGACGAGGAGGAGGCCGAGGAGGTATTCTTGAGATGATGGAACGCGAAAATCTACGCCAAATGTGCCTGGTTTCAGGCACGTTCCGCGAGATCGCGCAGCCTCTGCTCTTCCACTCCTTCCAGTGTGATAATTCCCCCCACGGTGATTCAAGGAAGACAATTTTTTTTGCCAAAGCCATCTATCGCCGTCCAAAGCTCGGGGAGTATGTGAAGGAGTTCAAATTCAAGCGCATCTCCTTGAAACCAGTACCCGAAAAGCTCCCCACAGATGATGCAATATTGTGCAAGCTCGCAATCCAGGCCCTTGAATTGGGCGACCAGGAGAAACGCTGGATCTCGCTTATGCGAAACTACGACTTCAGTGTCATTATCGCATTGGTACTTGTCAAGTTACCCAACCTTCGTGGATTAACCTTGGAAGGGTTCCTAGACCTCGCGATACGGTTCAAGCCTCTCTTCGACCGAGATCCGTCATTCTTGTCCCAACTCAGGTCCCTTCATATTAAAGGTACCCCTATGAGTTACAATCTTGCGACATACGAAGATTTTCTCACCCGCCCCAGACTTCAGCACTTGACGTTTGAATACTGTAATCTCAACGACGCATCGTTTCCATCTACCTGGACGCCTGGAAGCTTGGCGGCTGAGAATCTGTTTCTCCGTTATTCTCGCGTTGATAGCGGAGCAATTCGCAAACTCATGCAGGCTTGTAAGAAATTGACAATGTTTGCCTATCAAACTTCGTCCCACATTCAGGGGTGATGCCACCTGAGACTCCTGCCACTCACTTCACTCCTGAGGAAGCCCTTGAAGCGGCACGCCCACACAAGGGAACCCTTGAATATTTTCATGTTGAGCTTGCACGATCTCCATCAGTCCTCAATGATGTACAAAAATACCTTTCTAGCTGTGCCAAGTTCGGCTCATTCCGCGAGTCCACTGCACTAAAAACCATCATGGTACCCCATGCATACCTTCCAGTACACCCCGAGTTGCCCCGTTCACTCAAGCATATCGATATCACCGATTGCAACTCATCCATCCATAACATGGCCCAAAACATTGCGAAAGATGCTAGAAAGGGTCTTTATCCAGAGCTTTTCTACGTCAGGGTTTTGACATTGGATGTCAGAGAGGCTATCAGCCCCCCCCCCCCCCCCCGGTAGGACATATTCCCTTACTCAAAACCCCTGCGGATTGTTTTATCAGCCTTCAAGAATTGTTCAAAGGAACCAAAGTGAATTTTGAAATCTGTCCATACATCATACCTGCTGAAGATGACGAAGACTCTGATGATGAAGACTCTGAAGATTATGACCTTGGATTTGATGATAATGACGATGATGAACTGTTGAACGCAACATCAGGACCTCCAGGACCGATGAACCAGTTGCCACCTGAGCTTCTTCTGATCCTCATGGAGCGGGCTATGCGGGACGCTGATTTTGCCCACCTGCGCCCACCTAAAAGATGATCTATGCGATATCATGACGACGAGCAAGCAGACCAGACTGGTCAGATGGATTCCAATATCCCCTTTTTTTAGGGTCTCCTAACAGGATGATGTATTCCCAGACAGAAAATCCATTTCGTCAACGCTTGATTTTACCGATCTTTTCATCTACCAGAACCAAAATACATCGCCTATGAATAATGAAACAGCCATCGGCTTTAAGCATCTTGAATATGGCTCGAAACCCCACCTTCAATTAGTTCAAAACACAACTTCCTGCAATTTTGATCTTAGATCACACAATCAAAAACGGCCATCATCTTTGCCACGTTAAGACTTAAGCCTCATCCACCGACTTCATAGCAGGAGGCCGGACAAGATCAGGATAGTCAAACCTAGCCGCCATATTCATCCAAAAAGAATAACTAGGATGTGCCTCCTTCTTCTCACTCTTAAAGAGGAAATTCATGGGGAACCCATAATCAAACTCATAAGCACCCTCAATCTCATCAATTTCCTCCTTGGAAAGCTGCAGTCTCAAAGCATCAATATTTCCCTCCAAATGCTCAACCTTCCGCCCACCAACAATCGGCGAGACATAAGGGAACTTGTGGAGGAGATATGATAGTGCCACGCCCGTAATAATAGTGTTATGCCGTGCTGCAACCTTCTCCAGAACCTCGGAAACCTTGATATCGATATCTCGAACCTCGACCTGTCGACCTGGGTTCCCGTTCTTTTCGAGCTCCTCGCGATGAGCGGTTGTTTTGAAAGCTCCACCGCCAATTGCGCCCCAGGGACAGATGCCCATGCCTTCTGCTGCGCACATGGGGATGATTTCACGTTCGAAGTCGCGGCGGGCGGCGTTCCATTGTCCTTGGTAGACTGAGAAGGGGCGGAGGGCATGGTCGCGAGCGTATTGGTTCGCTTTACTCACGATCCAGGCTGGGGTGTCACTGATACCCAGGTAGAGGACCTTTCCGGAGGTCACCAGCTGGTTAAGGGAGTTCATGACTTCCTCGATAGAGGTGCTAAAGTCCCACCAGTGGACATACAGCTGGAATTTTTATTAGTAGACTGAACTGTTATACGCTATTATATTATCTGACTTAGGGAAACTCACCAGATCGATATAATCGGTCTTCAGCTTCTTCAGGCTGGCCTCCACAGAGACCCTCAAGCTCTTCGCGTTGTTCCCCACATAGTTGGCCTGCAGCTCATTTTCGTTGTGCCTCCGCCACGGCGAGGTATATTTGGTCGCCAGGACAATTTCGTCACGAATTCCCCGCTTTTCCATCCACTCGCCAATCCACATCTCGTTTTCTCCGTTTTGGTAGTTGCTAGCACTAGAATCCAAGTTAGCACATTTACTTTTACCTAAAAAAAATGATGAGAGAAAGGAGGTTCTTACGTATCGATGAAATTGCCGCCATTCTCATAGAATGTATCCAAGATCTTGAAAGACGTCTCTTTATCACATTTGCCGAGTCTCTCTTCCCTGTCGCTGTTAGCCGTGTGCATGATCGGGCAATGTTCCTGAGACCTACCATTTGTCTCCAAAGTTCATTGCTCCCAAGCATAGTGGGCTGACCTTGACCGCCGCAGTGGGCGCAAGGAGCCGGTAACGACCAAGGCGGGATTTGGGAGGTGGTGCAAGTACGCTCATTTTGACGGAATGATACTCGGGGATTTTCAATGGAGCAAACCGTGAAGAAAGTTTGGGGGTGTAGGACTTAATAAAGCAAGGAGCACAAGATCAAGTTGCGGTGTGACTATCAGGACTTGATCCTTGGATCCTGCAGGATAGATGCAAGGAAACGGTGGAATACATATAAAGGTTCCAGAGCAGGATGGTGCCGCCTTGAAGGCGGCATGTAACATCCGATGTTCCGATGGCATTATTAATCTAGCTTGCGGCCAAAACCCGCAATATACACCGACATTGGGATTATGGTACTGATTGATAGTGCTGATAGGGGTACCTACCAGGTACCTCTAGGGACAATGCGGGGTTATCGGAGTAGTTTATCTCCGAGCACTTATGACACTGGTTCTTCCACGGCAATATCATGAGCCCTTCAATACAAAAGAATAGATAGAGTAGTCATTTTAAAACTGACTTTTAAGTCACTTGGCGAAGGCACATGAAATGCAGGGGCAGAAGTCAAAAGGAAATTCTGCCTCACACTCAGAACTCAAGTATGACATCAGGTGGGGCCGGAAACTCGCAGACTGTGTCAACGGATTTTGTAAAGTCTAATGGGAAAGACCCAGTAAGCATCTCGTAGACAAGAACACCAAAAGACCAACAGTTGACTGATGAAATGACATCCAGTTGACTATGAACCTGCCTATGCAGTTCGTAATTCCGGGGCCAAGTAATACCTTTCATGAACTTCTCGTCGGGCTCTGGGTGGATTGTGGCCAGGATACGCGACCAGGAGATATATATTCGACTCTAGGTAAAGTCCAAGTCACCCAAATAGTCGAAGATGCCTTCGTGACAAACTTACTCATCAACTTATGAACGATTATTTTATGTGCAGTGATCATTGATGAACAGTATTCATAGAAGACGCCCATCTTGTCAATCTATATGGGGATTAGCATCAATTCCACGGGATTTGGAAGGAGAGGAGTGTGGGTTTGTGAATGTGTGGTTTTCGTGTCCGCTTAGGAGAAACTGGACAAAAAATCAATATAATTATGCGCGTTCGGTGGCACTGAATGCAAACAATAAGTGCCTTCTTGGTTTAATGAGTAAAAACTTTTTATAAGTAGCTATGACTTTTCTTTATCGATTAGTGTATGATATTCCATTAACTAATCTCAAACTTACCTTTTTCATTACGAATTCGGTATTGAAACCGCGGGCCTGGCGATAGAAATATTAAAAAGTAAGTGCTATCAAACATTCAAGGTCATTTTCCTTCAACTCAATGCCAGACCCTGAATTGCAATTCAACCCGATCGAAGAAGCTGTATCTAAGCTCACGATCGCTCCTTGACATGTCGAGCCCTCGCACAACCTACTATTCAAGAAAATTACTTTCGGAGACCTGGTCATCTTATTACCCTCCGGATTCTTGTAGGTGGAGTGCGAGAACGGAGTGGAATACTGAAGCTGTTATTGACTTGTGCAGACTTACGGGTAAGGCTGAATAAGAGTCATTGCTGAACTCGTACCCACAGGAACTGATATTGAAGGGACTGAAGAGAGGTATGAGGAAGGAATGATGCGGCGGGAAGACCGCTTGGAATATGGCAAGAAGTGGGGTTTGAAGGTGATTAGGTGACCTGAGCTGTCCATCATTTGATGGAGTAGTGAGTCCTTACGTCATATAACTCAGATCAGGTATCGATATATGCGTATCTGGGAGATGGTGATGCGACCATTGACATCGAGCACGCTGGTTCTGGGCACTGATCCGTCAAAAGAGATCATTAGCCATCAAGGGATATCAACTGATATTACTGTGTTGACACCACGGAAAATGTATGCAACGGAGGTGGGGTAGCTGAGCGTCATAAAGCTTTGCGACAGAAAGATGAGAAAATTGGGCTTCGCCGATATTGCGTCAGTGCGGGTGGGCTGTAGCACACCTGATCATCCTACCGAGGGAAATCATCATATGATAGTGTTGTTGGGCACGGTGGACATCAGTAGGAGATACTAGGCAATGCGCTTGAAGCAGGAAGATAAATAAAGGGAGGTGGGTTGGTGGGGGGCGAATGAAAATAGGAGGTGATGCGCTTGGGTTATCGCTTGGGACCCTTGGCTTGAAGATTGGGACTCAGCAGACCACCGCCAGGGGAAAGTCTATTGATCAGGGTGATATTGGGCCTCAGGGTCAACCACGCCTATTGAATATTAATGGTGATTGGTGATGCTGGTCGTCGATCCGTATTGATAGTGGAGCCGATTGGAGTCTGTGTACCAATGATTGGGGCACGCTTTGCCAAGCTTTGGAGCATCTTTATCTACAAATGGATAGTCAAATAAGCAAACTATATACCTACAGAACGTGCAAATAATGGCCAAGGGTACCATTTGGGTCATTTATAGATTCTGATTCGTTCAAAGGTACATAGTACGGGGCTCTTTACCTTCCTTAGGTACCTGAGCTACCACATTATGCAGGAAATTAGTAGTAAATCGCGGGACCAAAATTAAAAACAGATGATCTTTGTGATCATTCCCCTGAAGAACTCTTCTTTAGCTCTTGGTTCCCTTGTTTTTATTTCTTTCTGTGTCGCTGTTCATTGTCGAATACTTTCCTATCACCTATACCAAATCCCTTTCTTGTGCCCAAAGGCCATCCAGTCTACACCAAGATGTTGGGATGGGTGACTCGGTGCCTGCCAGGGTTTAGCATCATTGGACTAGTCATTCTGCTAGTATTTTCTTTCTCCAATATTTCCACATCGCAGCTCTGGAGAAGTGTGTTCCCACCATGGGTTGGCCAGCCCTTCAAGGACGGATGGTGGAGCGGACTGAACATCGCCCAGGCCATATTTGTCGTACATGCGGTGATCATTCATATCCAAATGTCCAGCTTCACCCTGCGTCTAGCCTGGTCGATCTTTCGTGTAACAGCAAAGACAAGAGAAGCCCTGGGGAGACGTCCAACGAAGAACTTCTCCGTCTCGCCATCGCCATCTGCCCAGGACGAGGGATACAGCAGCCAGCCGATTTCCCCAGTCTCGCTACCATCTCCAGACCCATTTACAGAGAAGATCAACCTTATAAACATAGGAAGCGACCCCATCGAGGATGAGCTGATCCACGCTATCATCTTGCCAAACTATTGCGAGGACCTTCACACCCTGGAAACGACTCTCAAAGTGCTGGCTAGTCACCCACGAGCCAAGTCACAATATGAGGTGGGTTAGCCAAAATGACATGTGGCTGAGTTGAAACGCTGACCGGGATTATGGCAGATCTATCTCGCCATGGAGCAAAAGGAGGCCATCTCCCTGGATAAAGCTGCGCACCTCGTTTCTACCTTCGAGCGATCCTTCCTTCATATCCGCCCTACCTTCCATCCATCCGGTATACAAGGAGAGATTGCAGGCAAGAGTTCAAATGTTGCTTTCGCGGCGAAGCGAATTGTGCAAATTCATAATGCAGAGCTGCGTGCAGATTGTTGTCGCGTGGTGGTCACAGTCATGGATGGTATGTATACTCCAATCCTATTGGTGCGGGTCTTGAACTAATTTTTGTCTTGCAGCTGACACGCATCTTTCATGCGATTACTTCACCGAGATTCGTCGCCTTCACTATGCTAATATTGAGGATGCAGACCGTGCAATCTACTGCTGTCCCATAATATTCGATCGCAACTCAAATGACACACCCATCTTGGTCCGATGCGCCGATCTTCTCTGGGGATTCGCAGGACTCTCCACCATGTGGCCGGGAACACCCATTTCTATCCCCACATCGGTGTATTCCCTACCACTTTCTCTTGCAGAGAAGGTCGGCGGTTGGGATAGTGACCCGACTGCGATTGGAGAAGACATGCATATGATGCTCAAATGTTACTTCGAAACAGCAGGCAACATCATCTGCCAGGTTATATACATCCCAGCGAGTCAATGCAATGTCTCAAGTGACGGTAGCCGCGGTTGGAGACGAACGATAGATACTCTTATCGCTCGATATCGCCAGGCGCTGCGGCATATGTGGGGCGCGCTTGATTCCGGCTTCGCAGCTCGACGAACATTTGGCTACCTCCGCTTCCACAAGCGGTGCTCGTTCTTGAGTCTGAGGCACTTTGCACTTACGCATTTGCTTTGGGAGGCGCACTTTTTACCATGTCATCTGGTTATCATCATGATTTTCTCTGTGCTGTATACAGTGTTGACACCTGCGTCGCAGCTGCATCCGACTTTGGCACGGGCCTTTTTCATCAATGATGTCCTGCGAACGTCAGCATTCTTTGGGATGAATTTCTGTATTGTATTGTATGATCGGTGGCATGCGATTTGCCTAAATTCGCGGATGAAGGATATGTGTGAAGCTAATGTGCCGGACACGGGCTTCTCCCCCCGTATCTGGTATAAGCCGCAGCACCTTCTGGAGAGAATCTGCTTTCCGATTGCTGGAACACTCTATGGTGCTATTCCAGCTTTGCACGCGGTGTTCTCTCACTTCTTCACCGATCGACTGGTGTATCGCGTTAGCAAGAAGCCAACCTTCAGTCTTGAGGCCGTGGGTTTGGCATGAGGACCATGACTCCATATATATTTATGATTGTTTCACGGCGGAAGATTGTTTCAATGCGGTTAATATGTGTTTCTGATCATGTACAGATCTGGGATCATTAATGGGGTAATGTGTAATGTGAACGATAAGACGTTCGGCGCGGGGTTGCATTCACAGGGATTTGATTCGCCGTGGGGTCCGCGACCGCGAACCCACTTTCTCCAACAAGTTGGGGTCACTGGGGAATATCGCGAACTCGGGAGCGCAATATAAATCATCTCCAAACTTCCTCCTTCCAATGTTCGTTTGTTCTGTCCTCTCTAATTGAAGCTCTGAAAATGGCACCTACTCGTCGAGTCGCAATCATCCAATGGCGTATCAAAGTGCGACTGCCCGACACCCGAGCCAATGCTCCATCTTATCTATGACGCAAATGCCGACATGCAGCTAACATCTCTCTAGGAACTCGCCATTGAAGAAAACCACGCCACTGCATGCGAGTATATTCGGCAAGCAGCCGCACAAGGCGCCGAGCTCGCCGTTTTACCCGAGTAAGTTCTACTCTCTGTAGCAACAATACTAAAACTGACCACAGCCATAGATACCATCTAAGCGGCTGGGTCCCTACAGATCCGCGCTGGGCAGAGCAAGCCGGCCAATCAGCAAAATACCTGTCTAACTACCAAGCACTCGCAAAGGAGCTCAAGATCTGCCTGGTTCCTGGAACTATCATCGAGAAGCATGCAGGCCCTGACGACAGCAACCTATTCTATAATATTGCGTACTTCATCTCCAACGACGGCAGTATCCTCGGAAACTACCGCAAGAAAAACATCTGGCACCCCGAGCGGCCACATCTGACCTCGTCGGGACTGGAAACCCATGCAGCTATCGACACGCCGATCGGCCGGATCGGAATGCTGATCTGCTGGGATCTGGCATTCCCCGAGGCATTCCGCGAATTGATCGCCGATGGTGCGGAGATCGTTATCATACCTACTTTTTGTAAGATCCACTTCTGAACTTGGAGTAGCCATTTGGGGAAATTTTTGACTAATTTGCTTTTCTTAGGGACTCCGCATGATGCTTCTGCTGAGGCGTTGAGGCACAACCCGGCTTCCGAGGCTCTGTTCCTCTCTTCCACATTGACATCTCGGTGCTATGAGAATACTTGTGGTATCATTTTTGTTAATGCTTCTGGCCCAGCGGAGGATTTCCTGGGCATGTCACAGGTCACATTGCCTATCGTTGGCCCTGTGGCGAAGATGGGTAATGAGGAGGGTGTGCTTGTCGCAGATATGGACCTGGACTTATTGGATATTGCTGAGAGAAACTATAAGGTGCGCGAGGATATCAAGCAAGAAGGGTGGCATTATGTATACCGGCATAGCACGAGTTAGTAGATCGAAGTCAATGGAACCTAGAAAGTGGCCTTCGTTCGCACGAACCTCATTTAAAATCCTGGATATGGGGGGGGATCACCATCTCTAGAAGGCAGATTCGCCAACAAAGTATGGGCTGGTGATGCAGTGGCGTGCGTCAATCAACGTACGCTGAGTCATGGTAGTGACAAATGGAGTAAATTCGGGCCAAGTAAATTGGAGTGGAGGATATTTGGGTGGAAGGAAATCGGATATGTGGGCGTAGGGCTTTGTGGCTTTATCAGTAGACTTCTCTCCTCCAGAATCTTGAATCCTTCACATCCTCTCATACAATCCAGAACATTTTGTTATGTCGCAGCACTCCATTAGAGACGTTTCAATCAACAACGTGGATGACCGGGAAACCATTGTCTGGGACGAGCTCTTATTAGTCAAGGCCTTGAGAGCGGCCTAATATAATTCTTCTAGTGATAAGTAAGTACTATATATAAATATAATATATAGGTTAGAATACTGCTAATCCATACTCTATAGTGTGGGATAATATATGAAAACTAAGGGATTTCGAACGCTCCCCCTACGCGTAGCTCTTAGGAAAATCTTACCGCTAACGGGATTTTACGTCTAACGTCCTATGAGACCGTTTAAATATAGTAACCAGTTTAATGTATAAGAAGTATCCTTCGTTTAGTTGTTCTAGGTCTAATTACCGGCCCTTATAGATGAAGCTTAGCTAGCCCGGATTTCAAAGCTCAGTGGTATTTGTCCACCAGCTTTAAGGTTTTTAGTCCCATAGAGGATGATCAGGATAGCACATACTCCTAGTAAAGTATAGGCAAACCATACAGAAATTGTGAACAACCAGGAAGCTCAGTTGATGCCGTGGCTGTATTTCTCGCGGAATAAAAAGAAGGCCGAGTAGCGGAACTCTCATACATCGTTAATGGCGCCTGGGTCGACGTGTCTAACAATTGGATTCCAGACCGTCATTGAAGAATTCGCTACAAAGTTGGAAGAAATGGGCCCAATCGGATGGAAAGAGGAGTTTTGTAGATTTACCTGCTTTAGATATGTTTGAAATTCCTCACTTAAGGATTACTAATTGCAGATGTAAATCTCTTTTCCTACTGATACCTATTGTCGCCCATAACTGCCTCCGTTCTAATTCCCACCACTGCAGCATCTTTCCACGTGATTTCCTTTTCCTGGCCATTCGCTCATCTCTATATCTTTGATACTGCACAAGGAGCTAATTGATTGCTTCGAAACTCAGTTCCTTTTATTTTTCTTCACCCCTACTCTCTGACCTTGATGTGTACAATTGCGCTGAGAGGGCCTGGTCGTCTTGGAGAAGGTAACCCCACCAGATCAGATAGACCTCCACGTATAGTTGCCGTTTCTTGGAAAAATTGGAGCCCACCGAAGGAGACATTCCATATCGTGAGCGTTTCTATCGCCCCAGTGGGCTTATTGCTAGTGTAAAATCCAGTCTCGCCGTGGGAGTAAGTCATTGTTCAAGTCGCGAGATCGTGAGTCGTCTTGAGGTCCTGATAAGCACATAACGGCAGATTGGAAACAGCAGACTTGATCTGGAGATTGAACCTTGGAAAAAACATGATTTCAACATTCTATTTCAAGTCTTCAGTTTGGAACAAATCCGCTAATCCAGTTATTACGACTTTATCGAGGGCTTATTTGATCGGGCGTACACTGCGACTCGAGGTCGATACGACCGCTCATAGATTCCTTCCGAAGGTGACTGTAGTTTCGATTGCGAACTCTTCGCAAATATTTGTTTTGCTCGTGATCTGGGCTTTAGTTGGCTTCACCGGCGGGGTGGTAGCGCATGAAGAGGCCCGCGCCTAGAGCAGTGATAGCGAGACAGCCGACGAGAACAAGGGCGATGACAGCGGAGGGGCTGATAGTCATGGTGTCCAGTTTGAGCGGGAAGGCTTGGTAGTTGAAAACGAGCTTTGGTCGTAGTATATAGTATATAAGTAGAGTGAGATTGTCGTCAATGTATCAGTCTGTTTATAGTGGAAGTAAAGGAACTAGAGTGTAGAATGGAGACTTGCTTGAAAATGAAGGGAAATTTGATGGTAACGAAATGGAGAAGTGAAGAAGAGGAACTAAGGCCTTAAAGCATTAAAAAAGGATAATGTCTTACATTGTGCCCTCTCGTACTCAAGCTTGCCGACAAGTGCGGTTTCGAGTGATCTACCTGTTGTGCTCTCTAGCATCTCCCGGGCTTTTGCCGGATATCTCGATACACTTACAATTCTTCAGGGTTAAGTCGGCCCATTTTCTCCGTTCCAACGGCTCACCCGAAAGGCTTGTCGCGGGCCTCCCCCGATTGGTTCATGCGTAGGCTATATTTAGTATGCCCAAAAAAAAAACATTGAGAAAACTGGGACGAGAAATTGATTCACGAACCGTTGATCATTCATCTGAGATTATGCCAAATTGTCTCATCGTTTGTCTCCCGTCAAGTCGGGTTCTATCGGCATCGAGAATAGTCGAACTTGCAGAATGTTGGCTAGTTCAGTTGAGAGCGATTTGGGTTCATATCCGGTCATAGGACAGCTTTCTACCTCTTGACTACCTTAGTCAACGGAACCCGCACAAATAAGCCTAAACGATTCGTCAACCTCTGGTGGGCCTTGGAGTTCTACTCTAAGTTCTGCTCTCGCTTAGCAATGTCAGGCAAGTCCAGAGCCTCCCACTGCTCGGATGCATGTAACTCACTATATCCACTCAAACGAACACACTCCCTTGCTCTCTTTCCTTACCTCGCACACTCTGTATTTGCAGCTTGGAGCATAATCTTACATTTCCTTTGTGTTGGCGTTGGCAATGACTCCTTCTTCCTAATGCAGGCCCTTCGAGTCTCTACAACTCTCCCTACGAAGCGAGCTCTCCCGCGCTGCACTGCACTACCAGCGATGATCTTACATTGCGGGAATAATATTGGTTGAGTGAATGAGATTCCTGTGCATTTTGGTTTGAGCTGAACAAGAATGGACGTAAGCACGACTCGGATCAGCGAACTGGCTAGCCCATTCTTTTGCCATATATGAGCCCTGGATCTTCCATCAACCTCTCCCAGGCTCTCCATAAACTTCTTCATACTGTTCTACCTTATCGACCTGAGCCATTGATAATCGACCAGTCTTTGAGCGTAGAATACCAGTACGAGCATCCACAATTGGCCGCATGAATCCATGGACACCACTGGTCTTATCCCCTTTGTTGCAGAACTTAAACCATGTATCACCCAGACCCGTTGGCTTGCTATTAATATATATAGCCTCCCAGTGTCCACGGGGAACGACATAAGTCTCATGGTATAAAGCCAAATGCGGACTATTCTTCGCAATCTTATTCCAATACCGCACACCGTTCATGTGCAGCTCGCTATACGCAAAACGATGCAGAGATTCATAGTCGCGGAGGTAAAAGACTGTTTTCATCTCATTGCCTGCTGCGTCCTCCTGCTTCAACCAGCGAGAAGTGCCCAAAAGTCCAGATTTCTCTGGGTCAGCGCGCATATCTTCCAGCATTTCCTGTAAGCTGTCGCCGAGGCCTTTCATGCCGGGCGCAAGCATTCCGAGGGGATGATTGCTTCGGACGCCGAGATGGAAGACCACGATCTGCTCGCGGGACGGTTCATTGCCGAAGCTGCCATCTGGATAAGGGATTTGCGGGCTATATTTGGTAGGGATCACGTCTTCCATGTAGCGGTTGCGGGTGATGTGGAAAGACATCAAGAGATGGTCCACAAGTCGATATAGTAGGGTCAGAACTGTTGGTAGGATTGCAATAGGGCCGAGGGCCATCAAACACAGACCCTGGAGCAAGCCACCTATCAGCAGCCAGCTGGAGAGTGTCAAGTTATCCCGAATCATGAGTGATAATGATGGGCGTTTACTAGGGACTATTGTTGCACCTTTGGGGATCTGGTCATCTTGTGGGAGAATGTGAGGTGGAACGAGAGGTTTGAAAGTCGCCATGATGTCGATGATGAGAGAGGGGGAGTGATTGTCTGGAGAAAAGAAGGGCAGAGCAGCCTCTTTCTATCCTGGAAAGTACGCGTTGAAGAAGTGACACGGGATTCTGCTGCTGCCCTCCACACTTTCAAAAATACAGGCAAGGGAGCGAATCGGAAGTGAGTATTCATGATCAGCACTCCGTAGTGCAAATTTATTATGTACAGTTTTTCAGCCTGAGACAGATATTTAAATCAAGATTGAAGGGTTTAGGCCGTTTGGAGCGAGTAAGGGGCTAAAAAACCAGTTTTGGCGAGTTGTGAGCTGGTGTAGTGACCAACATCCGGAGATCAAGTGGGGTAAGAGAAGTCCAACCAATCATGCTTAGCCTTGTAGCTTCCTACAATGGTTAGTCACAGTGCCTCATCGTGGGGGCCAGACTGACAGAGAAACCAATTGTTTCGAAGACTTTGCGTGGGCGCGCGGAAGCTCCACTTTGGACAACATACCTTATGGGGTATAGAGGGAAGCGGGGTAGCCTTTCAAAGAATCACCACACGTTACCCACAGAGATCTGGCGCCATGAGCACAGTTCTTCCTGTCTCAACAAAGTGACTTTGCTTGTCTCGGTATCATGTACTGGAAGTATCATTCATCTATAGATCATCGACTGGTGTTCACGATTCCTACAAGCTCTGGATCAATCGACAGCCTTTCGAGTCTTCCAAAGTCTGTAAATTAGCTTGATCATTATCTGGCTATTTTATCCCTGCGCCTTGACAAGGGACATGCGAAGAAGCATCATGCATGATCAGTGCCAGAATTCTACCTGAGCAGCTTCAAGACCAACATTCTATAACCAGCCTAATCTCGCCTGGTGGCTGCTGCTTACGCAGCCACTTTTTGCGGCAAACATCTCCACGGCAATTCTAGATCAAGAAAACTTAAATATCCTTTATCTCTTCCCGGGGAAATTCTGCAATGTCGTTTAGGGCATGTTCCAATAATTTTCGGGCCAAATCCCCGCCGCAGGCGTTTCAGGGGCTGGGCATCAACATTTACCTTTTCAATCACCATTTAAAGCCGAACATTTCACAAGAGGATTTTATCTGCATTTGGGGGCCAGGGTCATTTGGGGGGCCCTATGTACGGCTAGTGAGGTAGAAGCGCTACATGAGCGCATCTAGGGGCTCGTCCATAGCTTAGCTAGGATGTCGAGAAGCGTACTCCTGATATGTTGTGACAGTTGAAACAATAGACCGATCGCAGGGAATAGGTAGATTATACCGCTTTTGAAGTTTCTTTTGTTGGTATGTTAGTGCCATGAGGACAACCCGACCCTCTTATCTAGAAGTTTTTAGTATCTATATATACTAGTCCTGGAGCAGTATGGTAAGGATTTCCGCATATTTCAACGTTAATTCCTATCAAGAGTACTAAATACTAGGTAGGCTCGATTATAGTCGAATGCTTTGACAGGAAATGACTTCCAAGCTCGTAGAACCCGCGATCCAAACAAGAAAGTAGCTTCAGAAACCCGGGAATTGATGTTTCATCAGGTCCATATACCCGAGGATCAGCGATGAGAGTGGAAATGTGCCAGGCTGACTCTCATAGTTGCCTATCGCTGAGCTTCCATAACCAGTACCACGCTAGATGTAGATGGAAGTTTGATGTTCGTAGTCATCTTCTCGCTTGCCATACATGTCTTCCTCGCCATTGTAGTCGGTGCCGCGCTTGGCGTAAATGGAAGAACTTTTTTCATAGTCGATATCACGTTTCTTGATATAGATGGAAGTTTGATGTTCGTAGTCATCCTCTCGCTTGCCATACATGTCTTCTTCGCCATTGTAGTCGGTGTTGCGCTTGACATAGATGGAGGAACCTCCGTCATAATCATTTCCCCGTTTGTTGTAGTAGATATGCGCAATTTCGTAATCCGCTCCGTTCTCGGCTTCGGTAGTGGATTCACTGGCAATGGGAGCCGCACCAACCGAAACAACCAAGAAAGCAGCGAAAATAGCGGTGATGACCTTCATTCTGTTTTGATTGGGAGTCTAAGTCGGAAGAAGTGTGATGTAAAAGATGTGGTACTCGTCTGAATATTAGATATTTGGTGAATATAGCGAATGCCCTTTAATACGTAAATTTGCTTTGTATTGTTGACAACTCTTTCAATTAAAGTTGACTCAACAATTCAGAGCTGTCAAGACCTGGAATTGAACGATGAAAGATTACGTGGTGTTGACTCAACACAGAAGGACCAGATCGAACCATTGATCGGGACGGAGTGTACACCGTGATATACCCCATAGATTACGCTGTGTTGACTAAACATTATTTAACTTCCCCTTCCATGTTCGAATTTTCCACTTACAGTCTCGACTCACTTTTTTTTACTACTTGAAGTTGCTTCTCCTGGCTAGGCCGAACAGTTGAGGCTCTCGAAGCTACCAGCAAATCTATTCCCAAATGTCTCTCGTGATTCATTTCAAAAAGCGCACACCAGAATGGCTCCATAGGTGGACCGAGAAGGTCGGGGATGAAGATCGCTCGAGTCATCGTGAGCATGAAGAGCATCTTCTATCCGATCCGAATGAGAGTAGTTCCTTCACACCCACTTCAAATTCTCAATGGAATGATCGTGGGACTCTTCTCTCAAGATTGGTGGTCAATCTTCTTTTAGTGCTTATTGCCTTGATGGCAATGATTGTGCTCCTTCTTTTTGAGGTTTATATGAAAGATACCAAGTGTTACGGCACATATGAGAGAGGCTTCGATACAGATCTTGGTAAGGTTGAGTGTTTTTCTGTAATATCCGGACGATTCTGCCACTCGCCTGATTGTTCGTGCAAGAGCTGATCAAGATCCTAGTTGCGGCTAAGAGTCATATAGAGTTAAAACAGGTACTTTTTACTGGTGGGATTCACTTTAATCCCGATGGAACTGTGTACATCCAGGATACACCAGGGCCAAAGTATGTGGGGTCGCCGTCACCCGCGATAGATGAGGCATGGGGGAATCTTCTTGGTGGTTTGTTGATCACAATAATCCGTCACCCTCAGAACCCCCGGTGAATACCAAACTAATATGTGTTATTTTATCTTTCAAAAGCCCAAATTGTGAACCTTCCAGAATCCCAGGTGCCGGATATTAAGGATAGGACATACTTTCGTCCTGATTACCAAGCTTATGAGACTGGATTAGACGCGTTTCATCAACTCCATTGCATAGTATGCTTGAGTCCAGATTTACATAGAGAGGATTCTGATGGAAACTAATTATAGCCCTGACTTAGAATCAAATACGGAAAGCCTTTCATCCCGAATACTACGGCCCGTTGGATAAAAGTCCCCATGGGGCAAAAGTTCACATTGGTCCGTGAATCTCCGCCTTTTGTCACTCTAAAAATATATTATGCTCTTTTACTGATACCCAAGGAACCAAAAGACCACTGCTTGGACTATCTCCGTCAAAGCATTCAATGTAGTGCGGACATGACACCTGTTATTCTGTACTATCAGCCCTTGATTAATATGTCTTTAGTAAGTATAGCTCTCTACTGATGAGATGATAACGTTGCTAACAAGGCAATTTTTTCCAGCCTATGTTTGAGCAAGTTCATACTTGTCGTAATTGGGATAATATACAGAATTGGGCGGATTCAGCTCTGAGGGCAAGCCCACGGGGAAACGAAAATGAGCATGGTTGGCATGAGCATCACCAATAAAAAGCCCCCTGAAATAGGCGCAACTCGGCGCAGTATAGTGTATGCAGATATTGAAGCTGAATCTTTGGCAGTGAAGTGTTATTGAAGCTAGAGTTAAGGCCTTTTTTCTTACTTAATAAAGAATTCTGAGATACATATCCCAGTCTCCTAATTTGTGTGTATTATGTTTACCCTATCAGAACTTTCATTGATTAGGCTTAGTCTTTTTATAACCTATGGCACCGGGCCTGTGCATGTACTGTCGAAAATGAGAAGGCCAACGACCATGTCTTGGTCAAGAAAAGGAGAGGGGGGTTGTATCGATGACTAAACAGAAAACTAAACCTTGGGAACTGACTTTTACTATGAATTATTGGAAGTTTTCGGTCAAAGATTGGAAGGATGAAAGCATATGGTTGAGTAGCGCGTGGCTATCTGTGTCAATGTATGAAGCTTGTCCAACTTTCTGTGGTCTTTGTGGTCTTTGTGCTGATCACGTACTCGTATTGCGTCATTGTTGAGATAAATGTCGTGGGGTCTAGTAGTTTGAACGAATTTGTCTAAATATCGGTTAATCTAGATTGGAAATTGACCCGACATTTCATCGTTAACTGTTAATTGAACATCACATTAACAGTATTACGCGAGGCGCAGTATTCGAAATGCAGAGTAGCAATATCATGGAGCACATACCCCAGTACCTACTTTCTCACAGCAGGCTATCTTAGATTGTGAAAGTGATTCGGGTGTCAATCGGCGCCTTTTTTAACTTAGGATTGGAATGTTACATTACTATATGCTGGCTCGAGTGCAGCTTCATCATGCCCGTTGACTTGAATTAGGCGAGGTCATATGTTCATTAATATAGGTGAGATCAGGAATGGACAGTAGCATTCTGTATGAATGATAATTTCTGCATGACGCCATATGTGGTTAAGGAGGTGTCGAACTATAGCCCAGTAATGTTTAATTAATGCCTTCCATTTGATTGGTGCTTAGCAATTGCCCCACATTAGCAAGTAGCCTTGTTGACAATGCAGCGAGGTGATGTTGACTCAACAATTAACCAATCTTCCTAATCACTCACTCTTATCTAGATCTAGCCAATCAAGAATATTCAAGAGATGACTGCAACTATGTACCATCATCTTTCGACCAAGTGCTCAATATATCATCTTTCACACACCAGGCATCATGTCAGCTGTTTCGCCAAAGTATCAACCTCTCCTCGACAACGAAGACCATGATGAAGAAATTGGCCATCATAATCAAGAACCCAGAAGATTGAAACCGTCATGGATGAATATTATGTCCTACAAATGGGCATTCTGGGCGCTTTTGACATTAGTCACCCTTGGCGCGGGCTCTGTGATTTTACACGCTGTTCAGAATGACTCAGTCGAACTGAGATCTGAGAGATTCTTTCCAAAATGTCAGGCTCTTCTTATCAGGCGAGGCGGGATCTCTCACAACTATGTGGAAGCTAACTTGAGCTCTATAAAGTTGGACATAGAAGAGTGACATTTACCAAAGGACGAGAGTTCGAAAATACTCTGCCGAAACAAGAAAACTCTCCTTGGAATCAGCTTCTCCCCAGTAGGGCCGTCTTCTGTGCAATAATTTGTATCTGCACTAACAAGACTTCTTTTCCAGTGCACAGCTACGGGTTTGTCAAGGTGACCAATCCTGGATATTACAATGTCTCTGGTGGTCTACCGTTCGATATCGCTACAAACAAACCCATGCCCCATTTATTCGGTAAATCAGGCAAGCAGAACGACACTGAGATTTATACGATCTCAATGTTTCACCAACTCCATTGTCTTGTATGTCACACACGTCCTCGGTTTAGCGCTTCGTTCTAGCGCTTACTAAGGGCCATCCAGATTGTGATCCGTGATACTTTCATGACTGTCAATGCGGAAGGAAAGATTGTTGCCGGTATTGATGTCCCGTTTGACAAAATAAGCAACGATCATCTTAACCACTGCTTTGACTATATTCGACAGGTATGGTCGCCCTGGAACAAGAGTTCATATGTAAAAACTGATGGGTAAAACCTAAAAAGGCTATTCTGTGTGCTGGTGACACGGCACTTGATCGATATGCATATGACGACTCAGGTCCGAAGTTACAATATGGTGTCAATGGACTTGGAACGACTCATTTATGTCGTGATGTGGATGCTATCTATAAGTTTGAAGCATCACACGCGTGGAAAAGGAACGAAGGGCCGGAGATGGAACACGAACATCATCACAGATAAGTGTCCAAGGCTTGACAGAGCGCTTCCGAGTACTGCACTATCATTCCAGATGGGCAAAAGTCCTGGAGGGGACGGAGATTTGATTACTTTCTTGTGGAGCAGAATTGGAATGCAACAATGCTTGTATCTTTCAAATGCGTGCATACCTAACATTCGTATTTATGTACATCTCAACATTTCGTGAACTTAGAACTATGACAGCAAGGATTGAACAAAGTCGAGATCAAGATGATCCTCTTCCATGCCTAGAAAATCCAATTCGAGGGTTTCATCTGCGATTTCTAACAAATCGTCTGCTATTATTGAATTGAGAATCTCAGGTTGGTCAACTGTGGGCCCTTGGGTTGATGGCTGGCCAATCCTATCAAAGATCCCTTGCATATCAGCAGAGCCTGCCGCATTACGCCGTTCTCCAAATATTGTGTTCATGATTTCTGAGGTATTGAAACCCATGGCCGATGCATTCAAACATTTACCGGGGAAACCCCCCTCGATGGGAGCTATTGGAGCTTTGTCAGGTGCTGGTGAAGCGACCGAGGCTTTTTCAGATGGTACATTGGGTTGACAGTAGCAGGAGCTCCTAATTTCGAGTTGACTTTGCCGCGATGTCATCAGCGACAGACATTCAGAAAGCATGCTTTGAAGCTTTTCCTTCTCGCTGTAGATGTATTTAAGGTGTCGCTTCAGTGCTTGTACACGCAATTGGAGCTGTTCAACTTCAGATTGTTGACGTTGACGATGCTTCCGCTGCGATTCGCGTAATTGGGCACGTCGCTCCTAGATTCCGGAAAATGACTAGTAAGTATGAGTTGGAACCGAGAAGATTTCATGTGGTCTCATTTACCTCAGAAGATCCGGGCATGACTTTTATTGGTACGATCTCGGGAGTATTATGCCGTCCCCAAGAAAGTTCGAAATCCAAGGAGCCTTTATCTATCAGGTGTGACCCATGCAGGCTCTTTAAGTGGCAGTTGATATATCACAAAATCTGCAGCTCAATGCATTGCTGTTCAACTATTAGCGCCAACTTTTGTCGCTTGGGTATGGTAGCTGGGGGCATCCTTCTAAGGCTGGTTGGATGCGTGGGAGTTACCGAAATAGGCAAATGAATAAAATACCTGAAATACTATAACGAGCTGGTAATCATATACATTTGTCTAATCCAAGCTATAGTATGTTTTCGAAGGCAAAGTTGCGCCTAAAAGCTTTTGAAGCTTTCTTGGGTGCCATCGTGGCGCTCCGATCTCGGGAGTGGGATATCTCAACTTACTGCGATCAAAGGGATTGAACGTTCATATATGCAAAGACAAACAACATCCCAACTGCAGTGAGTACATAATATGTACCTAAATGTATTATTACTAGTAAGATACGGGCATCGATAAACTCGCCATCGATCACCAGGATCTGCATGACACGCATCGAGAGGGGTTATCCAAATTCTGGACCAACTGTGCTTGGCGTCTCGCCTTGTCCTAGAAGGATCTTTCACATTCTCTTGCCATATTCCACTATACCACGCCACACATTGACAAACACTCTTCGTTATTGAGCCTTGATATTAGTAGACCCATGCGGCTTAACGCTCTAAAATGTCTAGATGTGCTCTCAGGTGGTCGCCTAGCCGGCAGTCCACAGCTAGGCACCTCAAAGATATACATACACCCAACCTGCCCATCTACCCGAGGTGATCCCGCGAGAACCTCTGCAGGGCAAAAGTCAATCATTTACGGGGCTCCGGCGGGAAACCCCGCACTTAACGGGGTGGGCGTTTCAGGGGCAGCGTGGCGCATCCAGATGTCACCATATCAAAGGCTGCCTATTCAAACACCAATGAAACTAGCCTTTAATATCACAGTGGGGCCTACCTGCATTTGGGGGCCGAAATGCTTGCATCTGGGGCTAAAAGGATTTGTTTCCACTGCCAATGAGGTAGAGGCACTTATTGGGTGGCCAATCATGGCCGGAGGACGCGTACAAAGGCGCATCGGCTACATGAGACAAAGATCAAAAAGGTCGATGCGAGATAATAATTCACCGTGTGCACTCTAGCATTCTCAAAGGCTAGACAACCTTGTCAAGTTTGCAATCAATTAGCTAAGGGTAATCAAACCACCCAAGTAAGCTCTTTGCCTTCCAGGGGGCAATAAATTTAGCATAATGGCTCCCCGGGGTTTTTTTTCTCATCCCAGCTTTTGAGCTGAACAATTTCTACTCTTCACTTCTTCCTCCATGGTCTCAAGCAACATGCCTACAGTTACTTTAGGCCCTCTTTGGGGGGCAGAGAGGCTCTGTTTGCCCTCGCGGCGAGGATCAAGCTTTGTGGCTAATCACGGTAAAGTGGGCTTCTGCTTTGATCTACTTATCGCCCTAGGGCCTACGCTCATCTTCGTGCTCTATGCACCATTCAACCTCCTTCGCCTTTGGAAAGAGCCAATAAAAGTGGAGCCAAATTATCGAGGCGTTTGGAAACTGGTATTGCATTATTCGCTCCCTAAAGTTGGCAACATCAGTCTGATACTTGGTTATAGATAGTAGCTGTTGCCTTGAGCCTTCTCCAACTAGCAACCTTGATCTTTGAAATTAAAACTGGTTCCCATCCAGTCTACCTCTACTCAGCTGCAGGTACCTTTGCGGCCTCCGTACTCATTCCTTATTTATCGTTTTTGAATCACAGTCGCTCTCGAAGCCCGTTCGATGTGCTAAATATCGTTTTGTTTCTCTCAATTGGTCGTGATATAGTGCAAGCCGCTCTCTTGCATGTTACAGATCTTCACCAATGCCGAATTTCCACTTTCAATGTGACTCTCATAACAGTCAAGGTAATTCTCTTGACGCTAGAATTGCAAAGCAAGCGTTCAATTCTGCGCGAGCCATGGCGAGATCTATCGTTCGAAGAGACAGAGAATGTTTTTAGCCGTGTATTGTTTTGGTGGGTGAACTCTTTACTGCGAAGGGGTCAAAACGAGTTATTCGAAGTGGGAGATCTTCCTCCCCTCCCTGAAGAGCTGTCCTCTAAGCTCTTGAGAGAACGAATGAAGCAGTGCTGGAAAGATCGAGGTCAGTCATTTTCACCCTGTTAAATATAAAATTGCCAACCTGTACAGGTCGCTAATGCAACTACACATACAGCAAAGCCTGAGAAAAGATACGCGCTTGCATTGGCGTTAATGAAGTGCACACTTTGGGAAAACATATGGGTTGTGCCTTACATGCTCGCGGCTATATGCCTTCGATATGCACAGCCTGTTCTCATATCCCAGTTGATACGCTTCGTTGGTGATCCCACAACTGGCGATGCGCGAACGATACAAGGAACTCAATTGATCTTGTCAGCTGCGGTGATCTACATTGGGCTACCTGTCAGTCTCTTATCCACTGTTGTGTTATTTTCTGGCTTACACTTCTTGCAGGTTCTAAATGGTCAACGAGACACTGCTAAGAGAAGAGTGACCATTGTGTCAAAAGGATCATTGATGAGCCTTATTCACGACAAGACTCTGAAGTCTAGTAATGATGATCATTCTGCCATTACGCTTATCGGAAATGATGTTGAAGATGTAAAGATGGCCATGGGATGGTTCCATGTTATCTGGTTGTCCCTCCTGTCGTTGGGTCTGGGACTCTATTTGCTCACATCTAAACTTGGCTGGGTCAGCGTGGTCCCAATTGCTCTGGTGGCGAGTAAGTGGCTCCATTACCATTCATCGACAGGCTTTTCAATCTAATGTGATGGATGCAGTCACCTCACAGGGTGGGAAATACGTTTCCAAGAATTTCGTATCGAAGCAAAGAGCTTGGAGCGACGCAACCCAGACACGAATCGGTCTTACTAAGACAGTCCTGGGGCATATGAAGTCAATCAAGATGATGGGATACTCGCACGAAATAGAAGAGAAGGTTCAAGCAGCTCGTGACAATGAGTTAACTGCAGGTCTTGCTACGTATTGGCTTGACGTTCTCCTAGGAGGCTGTGGTAAGTATACCATCTATTCCGACGCACGTCAGTTACTGATAAGTATTGCCCATCAAGCAAGTTTCATAAACGTCGTCGGCCCCGCGATTACACTTGGTATCTACACGATTGTGGCAAAACTCACTGGAAGCCCACTTCTTGATACAGACCGAGTCTTCACTTCATTTGCTTTGATTCAAATGGTCACACTTCCAGCAAACTCAATCTTGTTCCTCGTTCCAGATTTCATCGCCGCCATTGCAGGATTTGACAGGATACAGAAATTTCTTTTGGAACCGACACATGAAGATAGTCGCATGGATCTCGCTCATCGCACTCCAACTGATTCGGTGAATGTGGACTTGTTGAGCGAGAATTCCGCAAGTCGACCAATCCACTTCGAAGGGGACTATTCTATCAAAATACAAGATGTGTCAGTCCGTTTTCATACGGAGGGTCCTCCTGTCCTGAAGGACATCAACATTGAAATAGAGCCCGGATGGCTTGTGATGATCACAGGCGTGACTGGATCAGGAAAGACGACTCTGGCAAGAACTATCATAGGCGACTTGCAGGCCGAAAGCGGATCGATATTAACATCTTCCCGACAAATGGCTTTCTGTGCTCAGTCACCGTGGTTACCAAACGGCACAATTCGTGATTTGATCGCTGGACCTCCGGGGTCTAAGGTGACAGACGAGAAGTGGTATCAAAGAGTTCTCCATGCTTGTGATTTGCAATATGATCTTTCCAAACTTCCAAACGGTGATATGACTTTTCTTGAAAGTGGGGGAAACTCTCTATCCGGGGGTCAGAAGCAACGAGTGGTATGTGATTATTCCATACTTGATATATTCGGTTCAGCTAACAAATAGGATAGGCTCTCGCTCGTGCTATATATTCTCGCTTGGATATCCTGATATTGGATGATGTCTTCAGCGCGCTTGACGTGCGGACGGCGCGTTGTGTGGCACAACGATTGATGGGACCATCAGGACTGTTTCGTGAATTCAAGAAGACTGTTCTTCTGATCACACATTCAAGTAAGACATGTTCAAGATCGCAGCTATTCGGAACGTTCTAATAAACATTCTAATGTCTCATCTAGCTCAATTTCTTTCACTTTCAGATCTTATTGTCACTCTTGTGGATGGATGTATATCCGAGCAGAGCACTTGGGATCAACTTAAGCCCCAGAATTGGTCCGACGATAAGCAGGTTGACGAAGAATTACCAGTCAATGATCTGTCTGAAGACGTCCCGGAAGAACAGCCTATATTAGCCTCAGATGTTTCCAAGCCAGAGCGATCGATGAATTCCGTCCGGCAAACAGGAGACAGTGCCATTTATCAACACTACATCAGCGCAATTGGAAAATCACGAATAATGGCCACGCTATTCATCATGATATCATCTGCTACCTTCGCAATGCTGATCCAGAATTGGCTTCGGTGGTGGACAGCTGATGAAAAAGCAGACCAGCGAACATGGTTCTATCTAGCCATCTACCTCGTCCTCGCTCTAGGACACTGGCTCTCATTGACCGGGATCGCGACCGTTTCCTTGCTAATTGTGCCCACATCTGGTCGCAATCTCCATAGCCAGCTTCTAAGAACAGTCATAAATGCTCCACTGTCGTTTATCACATCCACTGATATCGCCACAACACTATCAAGGTTCAGCCAAGACATGAAGCAGGTCGACCGTCGCCTTCCCGCTCAGGTTGCCGGACTGGGAAGTCAAGCGTTCAAACTCCTTGCCCAGATCCTTTTGCTTTTCATGACACAGACATATATGCTATTCACCTTCCCTGCCCTCGTGATTGCTGTTTACGCGATTCAAAAGATATATTTATTCACCAGTCGGCAGCTGAGATGGCTAAGCATGGAGGCAAACTCTCTTCCAAGCAACAATTTTCTGGAAACGGTGCACGGTATCACGACTATTCGCGCTTTCGGATGGGAAGAAGAGTATGCTGTTGATAACAGTAACGCAATAGATACCTCCCAGGTACCTTCTTGTACTCTTCTCGCCATCGAACAGTGGCTCGCTTTGGTACTGGACCTGATTGTTGCGGCTGTGGCACTTCTGACTGTGACTCTGATAGTCACTCGTGATAATATTTCCGCTGGTGAGGTAGGAATCAGTATGAATGTGATTTTAACAGTCAACATCACACTCTTGGTGACAGTGCAGTCCTGGGCAAACTTTGACGCTTCCCTTGGGGTTATTTCTCGCATAAGAAACTTCTCGATGACTGTTCTTCCTGAGACTCAGCCTGAGGAGACACTCTTGATACCTGATTCATGGCCGGCCAATGGTGGGATTGAGTTTGACAAAGTCATTGCAGACTATGCTCTACAGAGCGACAATGACTCGACTTCCCCAGCAAGCCATGCCCTGAATAAAATATCTTTGGATTTAATCCCAGGCCGCAAGATTGGCATTTGTGGTCGCACTGGCAGTGGCAAGTCATCTCTACTCCTCAGCATTCTCCGTTTGATCGATCTATCCGAAGGGTGTATTAAAATTGACAGCTTGGACATCGCATCAATTTCCCGAGATGTCCTGCGGTCCAGAATTATCACAATTCCCCAGGACCCGTTCGTTCTCGCCAGTGATAGTATCAGGAACAATCTCGATATCCAGAGAACGAATTCAAAACAGGAGATATTGACTGTTTTGGAGAAAGTTCACCTGCGGCCTATACTAGACGCTAGAGCTGAGAATACGGGCTTCAAACCAGAACAGTATCTGGATTTACCGATGAAAGATTGGACGTTATCTCAGGGACAAATGCAGCTCTTTACATTGGCTCGGGCACTTTTGTCACGCTCTTCACGTGGGAAGGTCGTGTTGCTTGATGAGGCCACCGGGAATATAGATAAGGAGACCGATGGATGGGTTCAACAGGTTGTTCGTGAGGAGTTCCGGGATTATACGATGATTGTGGTTGCTCATCGACTTGAAACCATTGCTGATGCCGATTCAATTGTGGTGATGAACCAGGGGCAGATTGTTGAGATGGGATCATTTGATGATTTATGGCAGGAGGACAACAGTGCCTTCAGATCTATTTTTGGGCGCAATGAGTCTTGATCAAATCGTGAGGTTTAATAGTTCGACACCCAAAATTAATATTTGGACACCTTTCTAACCTACTTCTTGCCTAGCGCAGTAAATTTAATTCAGACCAAATTCTATTTTACCCAATTTCTAGGCGCCCACGCCCACAGGTCATAGCTAGAATCTCATTGACGGTGAGCCGAGGGTCGGGCGAAGCGTCATATGTTGGCTTTAATCAAGCCAGCGTTCAAAGTACATTCTACAGCATGTTCTTGAATAGTACATACCCGAAAAACCAGGGCATTTTATCTGAATTACAATTACCGTGCTAGTCCATATACAGATCAGTAAGTCTCAGAATATTGATCTCCAGGGCATGGTGATCGAACTATGAATCCTCAAACTATATCATTCAAGGAATCACCTGCGACATACAGGGATATTTCAAAGTATTTACTTTCAGCAAAGCCATCATGGACAAAAATCATTAGTTGATACAGTCGTCATCTAGAAAAGGCTCAACGAGGAAGAAAAACATGATAACATAAGAAAACGGTATAAAGCTTTCAAATTCGGGGACAGCAAGAAAGAAAAGGGAAAAAGGGTGGGGGTGTAAACAAATCTTAGATGCAGACAGTACCCCCAAAAAGGGAAATAACATCAAGGCATGATGGAACTCCATTCCTGCTGCAGAACGCAGATCGAACGAACAATATGGAATCTCCCGAAACCCCCGCTAACCAGGACCAAGACGAACAACAGCTCGAAAAACAACCAAGCATAGGAGAGTTGGTGGGCCGGTGACTCTGCGCGATGGAGGCAACGCAAGAGTACTAGGCATAGTCAAAGATTTTCCGTGTCGTTGCAAAGTCACGAAAAGGGACACGGTGAGCCAAACTCCTCCAACGCGTATTAAGTTCAATCATACAGTGGGTTATTCTGGTCGTTTCCTCCACGCATGTCAACAACTGCCCTTTACTGGACTTGGCTGACAATCTCGCTGGCACGAGACAGGCTCTCAACCATCTGCTGGCACTCCTTCCGCCGGCGGGTGGTGTAATCGCTCTCCTTAAGAAGGTCGTCCAGCTCGTTGTTGCGGTACATGTACTCAAGGAGCTCGCCCTGCATTGTGTCCTTGGTGAATCTAGAGATTTGGTTAGTACTCAATTAGGAAACTTTATAAGCTAAGGGAAACATACTGCACCAGGGTGTACATGACTGCCTTGGGAACCATGTCGATCATGGTGCGCTTCACAATGTTGAAGTAAGAGGTGATCAGGAGCTCTGTTCAAAGAAAAATTAATAATCTGCCCAATAAATGGAACAATATCAATGTCACGTACTGATAACCTCCACCTCAGTGGCCTCTCGCTCGGACAGACTGGCAGAAGCCTTGAGGGTGGGCGGCGGCGCTTCCATGGCAGCCATCTTCTTCTTGTTCTTCGAGGCCCAGAAGCTACCGAAGAATCCGCTACCGTTGACAGCCTCTCCAGTTGTATCCAGAGATGGGCTAGCGGCACGGGCTGGCAAGGGCTTGCCAGTCTTGGGGTCCACTTGGGTAGGCTTGGCGGCGTGCTGGCGCTCATTCACAATGGACATAGCCTATAACAAAGTCAGCTTTGTCTGGATTTTATTAAAATCGGAACTTAAGAGCTTACGCGATGGCCGTTAAGGAAGTCAGGATGACCAGTGTTGATATAGGTTGCCTCCATGGCAATCAAATCCTTGACCAGTTTGGTGGTGGGCTCCATGCACTTCTTGAAAAATGCAATAACCACAGCATGGAACTTCTCCTTCAGCATAGGATAGCGACGGAACAGCTGCTTGGTCAGGAGTTGACCGAGGATGCGGACCAACTCGTCAAAGACAAGTGAGATACACTTCACACTAGGCTCCTCCAGACGCTTAATCTGTTGCTTGACAATCAACTCAAAAGCAGTGGTGCCGACGAAAAGTGCTGGAGATGAACCAGATGAGTTGTAAAGAATGGTGCGGATATCGATGTCCTTCACTTGGTCGAAGGGGTCAACGGCCTTGATACCGTTCGAGTAAAGCTCGTGGAACACGAAGCTGATACGAGCTCCACCCGACAATTCAATGCTAGATAGCTCCTGGTTGTTTCCTTCTAGGACAGTACGGTACTCGTTGCTGAACTCCGTAATGATGTTAAGAATAATGTTAGCGCTGTTGCCAAGCATCGAGTCACCAAGCTGCGACAGCTCCGTGGTGTACTTCTGAAGGGAGGAGGAAATGCGACCCTTGATATCGGGCAAGGTTTGCTTAATGTGCATCATGAGGATCTAGAAGATACGAAATCGATGTTAGTCTGGCGACTTCATGCCTCATGTCGCATGATGAGGAAGACTTACCAGGTTCAGCTTCCGGGCCAGGTACGGAGTTCCACAGTACGAGGCCTTGTTCCGGTATGCCTTGTGGTTCTCAAAGAAGTTCTTCTCGTTCTCCAGAGCGTAGGCAATGAGCTTCTTGTTCTCAATGTCACGCTGACCACGGTTGACAACCGGCACGTATCCAAGGCGCAAGGGGATAATCCGTCCAGCGAGAATATCCACCACATCGGTACCGTCGTCCATCAGATCAACCTTACTCAAGACACCGATAGTGCGCTGTCCCTCCGGGTCCACCTCACGGGCCAGCTTTAGACCGTCAGAGTTGGCCAGATCCTGGTTGGCCGAGGTCACGGCCAGAATGATGGCATTGGGCTTGCTGATATACTTGAGCACCATATCCTTGATTTGGCGTTCGATATCCTTGGGCTGGTCTCCGACGGGGACCTTGGTCAAACCAGGCAGATCGACCAGGGTCAGGGTGAGAACGTTGGGCGAGTAGATGCGCAGGTTGATAGGAACTGGCGAAATTCCGGCGTTTTTGCCGACCTTGGTCTCCGTCTCACGAACAATCTCCTCGCGGATCTTGTTGAAGTCAAAGAACTTCTCGCCTGGCAAGTGCAGGAACTCTCCATACTCGTCAACATTGGACTCGCTATCCGTTGTCTCCAACTTTCCGTCGCCGTTCGATTGGGTGCTGGCAGCCTTGTTGATCAACTGCAGAATAAGAGGTCTCCGGGTAACAATTCCTGAGCCACGGGGCAAGCTAGATGTGAAGAAGCGGGTGGTTAGCAATGGCTGACGACGACACCGGGAAGGGCCCCGCCACCGCCGCGGCGCAGGAGGTTCGGTGGTGGGAGTCCCCTCTGAAGCGGAGAATGAGCGCATACAAATCACGACCGACGATGTTCTCTAGTACTGAACTTTTTCCGCTTGACTGCGATCCGACAACGGCAATTTGGGGCAGATCGATCGGGTTGTGTACCTAAAACCAAAGCGGCGGTGTCAGTCTAAAGGAGAAGAGACCACGGTAGTATATAGGAGCTCGCATATACTCACACCAACTGTGGAGAACACATCCTGAAGCTTGTTGACCAGCGAAATCAGGCTGGGATCGTTCACGTTTATGCTGCGCACTATGTTAGCTTGGCCGTATCGGAGTGGAGGGGGACAGGGGGGCTCGGGGATGCGCACGAGTAGCCGGTGGTCGGGCTTGCCATGACAGGCGATATGAAGATTGACCGGGCAAAGAAATTAAATCCGAAGTAGTTTTTTCTCTTGGAATTTCAAACAAGAGGAAGCAAAGAGCGAACCGAGTATCGACAGATGGGAAAGCGGAAGTGTGTTTGTTGGTGTGAGAGTAAAGGCGGTGGAGGTAGAGTGGCGGACGTAGGCATCCACTTCTTAAGTATTGGTCTAGACTTCTGATTGGATGTTAGGTACAAATGCTATCTACACTGCCGCCTGATGTGACTATCACTTTCAATGAAACTGCGTTTTCTATAAATTTATACCTGGAAGCAAAATCTTTCTGCCTCAAATAAGAAGATTGGTTTGAACATAACTACAGGGTAATGTGCTAGTGAAAGGCCGGGAAATATAACATGTACGCAAAATGCAAAACGCTGCCGTTTACTCGTCGGAGACAGAAGCAAAGCGGTCCGACATGGACTGCAGGATCTTCTCGTACTTGGCCGAAACCTCCTCCTCGTTGTCGGGCACCTCGAACTTCATGTTCCGCAGGGCACTCTGAAGGTCACTAGTGGCATCGCGGACCTTGCTCCATTGCTGGCCCTGGGCGATAGCCTTCTGGGCCTCATCGTGGTAGCCCATGAATGCCTTCATCATGTACTCAGTCTTCCACAGAGGGCAGAACTGGTCGTAGTCACTGTAACCGTTCTGCTGGAGGAAATCATCCTTCAGCATAGCAGCCACGTCCAGGGTGATCTTGTCCGAGTCACCGAGCGCTGCCTTACCGACAAGCTGCACAACCTGATCAAGGTCCTCAGACTTGGACAGCAGTTCACGGATGTGGTCACGCAAGCGGGGGAAGTCTGGGTTGTGTTGCTCGTAGTATTTGTCCAGAACGGAGTTGTACTTGCTGTAGGACATGGAGGTGTTGACCGAGGGGAAGTGCTTCCGCTGGGCAAGCTTCTTGTCGAGACCCCAGAAAACCTGGACGATACCCAGGGTACTACTGGTGACGGGATCGGAGAAATCGCCACCAGGCGGGCTGACAGCACCGACGATGCTGACACTGCCCACACGCTCGGGGCTACCCAGGGCGCTGGACTTGCCGGCACGCTCGTAGAAA
Organism: Penicillium sp. S1602; assembly: GCA_023626355.1. Lineage (NCBI taxonomy): Eukaryota > Fungi > Ascomycota > Eurotiomycetes > Eurotiales > Aspergillaceae > Penicillium > Penicillium sp. S1602. Next base: position 1,270,772 of record JAMAGW010000006.1, on the reverse strand, counting down.
GAGGCTAGCTTGGCTCCCAGGTAGGCAGGGAAACCCTGATCAGCAGGCATCTCACCAAGACGACCGGAGATCTCACGCAGAGCCTCGGCCCAGCGAGAACTGGAGTCAGCCATCATAGCAACGTTCTTGCCCTGGTCACGGAAGTATTCGGCAATGGTGATACCGGTGTAGATAGAAGCTTCACGGGCAGCCACAGGCATGTTCGAGGTGTTGGCGATCAGGCAGGTACGCTTCATGATAGGCTCCTTGCGCCCGTCGACAGTGATGGACAGCTATAGGCAAAATATGAGTCAACATAAAGCCACCAATGATGCTATCTGAAGATACTTACCTCAGGGAAATCCATCAAAACTTCAGCCATCTCGTTACCACGCTCACCGCAACCCACGTAGACAATAATATCACTGTTCGAGAACTTGGACACGGACTGGGAGATAACAGTCTTTCCACATCCGAAAGCACCGGGGATACAGACAGTACCACCCTGAACACTGGGGAAGAGTGCATCCAGCACACGCTGCCCGACAATGAATGGCGCATCGGCAGAAAGTCTGTCGCTAACGGGGCGGGGAACACGGACGGGCCATGTCTGCATCATGCCGTATTCGGTCTTCTTTCCCTCAAACTCGACCTCCAGTAGGTTCTCTGTGACGGTGTAGTTGCCAGCTGGAGCAATTCGAGTAATGGTACCCCGGGCGCGTGGGGGCAGTAGGACCTTGTGCTCGTTCACCAAGCTGTTCTCGAATACGATACCCCAAATGTCACCACCGGTGATGTGGTCGCCAACCTTGAAGCCAGCGGGCTTGTACTCCCACTTCTTCTCACGGTCCAGCGCATTGACGGAAATACCACGGGGGATGTAAATACTCTTGGACTTTTCGGAGATGGCCTGGAGGGGTCGTTGAATACCATCGTAAATTGTCTCCATCAGACCGGGTCCGAGCTCGACGGACAGGGGCTTACCCGTCCGAGTGACGGGGTCACCAACAGTCAAGCCAGCTGTTGTTCGGGAGGTTTATCAGTAAGCAATGCCATTGAGGGGGTTTGTGGACCGGGGGTATACGTGGCCCGGATAAGGGAGGTGTTCGTACCTGTTTCCTCGTAGACCTGAATGGTAGCTTTATCTCCTTCAATACGAATGACTTCACCAACCAGCATGTCATGTCCGACGTTGCACTGGAGAAATCCGGCAATCAGCACGGGCTCGGAGGTGGGAGCTTTGGGGAGGACCTTACCAGCTCGTACATGGCACAACCGATCATATGCTCGGCGACGACAACCGGTCCAGAGACCGAGAAGATCGCACCTTGCTCATGCTTGTCTTCAGAGCCCATCGTGGAGGTGTTTGATGTGGATGTGGAGGAGATGGGGGAGGTGGAGGTGGTCGAGTTGGTTCGAGCGGGCGAGTCTGGAAGCGGTGGCAGCTCGGGCGGTGGAGGCGTTGACGCACGATGCTCCTTAAGCTCACGTCTGCCAATTAAGTCCAGAAGGGACGGCCGACTCTTCAATAATGGCCTTCCCAAACCTAACATTCGCTGGCAAGCAAGAGATCAAGGTCTGTGTGAGATCGATCAGGATGATCAATTGAGGAGGTTGCCATGACCGGCCAATCCACTTGGGAGCTAAATCGTGGAGTCCCCCTTAGCTATCATCCAATCCTCTGTCCGGGATTGGCGCTTCCCGGTCAATTCTCAGTTTGGGGAAACAAAACAGCATTGTGGCTGGTTAGAAATGGATATTTTACCTTTTATGTAGGGGCAGACTACCCTTGGACGTTGTAATGTCGTAAGTCCAAAGTACGGAGTACTTCGTACCTCCCAGGCAGATAAGCCTCCTACATACTGGGCTTGACTATGCCTGCTTCAAAGGTAGATCAATGTGGCTGTAAGATTGTTGATATCTTTTGATGGATGTATGTTTTGGTCCTTTCCTTAAAGATACCTGTTTGGATGTAGATCTATATGCCAGGTGTCTGATCGTCTCACTGAAGTGTTTACATTGGTATTACTCCGTACTTTCGATCTATAAAGTACACATAGAAGTCTAGGAAAGCACCTGACATCCCAACCTTGAAATCGATATATGTCCCCAACTCTAGGAGGTAACCTTGGAATTCCCCCTATCATGCCTATCTCCTTTCTTTTTCCAAAAAAAAAAACCTTGGAAGTAATATATGGTCTCATCACCTGATATCCCTTTCCCCTATGTAGGTTGCCGATGCTCTAGTTGACCGCCATGAGATCCATCAGGTAGGATGAATGAGTCTAAAAATAAGCCGCATGGGCTAACATGTCTTTAGTATAGCGATATTAATTCATCTCTCATGTAAATATCTCCAGATACCGAACTCATTATGAGGTCATCTATGTTCCAAAGACCAAATCCTACTGTCAAGTATTTTAAGGCGAGTAATGACGCCGACATCCACTACTGCGATTAGTCTTACTAGCTCGTGCAGGTAAATCAGGTAAGCCCAAGTAGCCATTTTCTAGAATCTAGTAAAAATGACCGAGAAAAAGATTCAGGCATACACTTTTATTACATGTAAAGACAGAAGAACAATCATTCCCAATGGTACCATTTTACTCCGGCCACCCCACATTACGCCTGAATCTGGGCGATGATTGATCGTAAGCAACGTGGGATTTATTTCTATAGATCACAGTCAGCCTTTGTTTTAAATAATTTTTCTTTCAGATCACATACTCCACATCCCTTGCAGGAGCAGTCGCCACTGGTACAAGTGCAACCCTGGGCACCGCCGGAGCAGTTGCAAGAGGAGGATCCACAGTCACAACCCATGATGGTTTTGTTGATATAGGTGGTTAAAAAAGTTAAAAGGGGGGGAATTGTGTTAATCGTTGATCAGTAGTGATATGGTAAAGAATCTGTCTAGCTGAGCGGAACTGGAGCTTCTTAAATTCTTCCCGTAGGACTAACAGCATCATGATGTCGTCAGTGCGGATAGTGAACCGAAGTTTTTTAGACAGTTAAAAGCGGAGCTTGTATCCAAGGGACGATATAGACATTCTTAAGAGACCTACCGAATATTGCCTACTATAAGGAGTTTGAATATCAAACACGGTGTATAGACAATATCATAGAGCTGATTCCAGCTTAGTCGTCGATCTTTTCCAAACTCCGGAATCTTCTAAGCAAGAGTCGTCGCGGCGACGTTTAGCTCAGCTGATAAATACCAAGTGGAACATGCCTATGGCTCTCTACTTCTCAAACATTTTCCCGGAATTGTGTTCTTAGGTCATTTTCAATCCTTGTGACTGTGAACTGAGTTTCTTGTGACCCGGGACTGGATCGCATCACTGGCCGATAAGCCCCATCTCCGCCCAACCTTTGAGAAAGAAGGAGGGGAGAGACCCGCACTTCCAAAAACCTCACATCCTGATGCTCTTTTTTGGATTCCATTTCAAACAATAATCGCTTGAGACCTCTTCCTAAATCCCAAGTAACTTTCCGCTAAGCTCCAAGGCACCTGGAGCTATCCCCGATCTTTCCCTATCCGCCACTGGTCTGCTCACCTGGTTCTTCCCAAAGAGCCAGGGAACTGGGCAGATCCTGAAAACGGTCGACCTGGCCGACAATTCTCCTCATCGATATATCATCCCCGACGACCCTGAACTCCCTTTGCCCCACGATACCACGGTTCCTAATCCCCGTTCCGCCAACACCCCAACTACCCAGCTCATCTCCGCAACCTCCCAGCCTCCGCCCGGGACCACTACCTCCCCGACACCTAATCTCCGCCGCCGTCGTCTGCAATCAAGTAGTCCTGAGGCTCCTAGTTCCTCAGCAACAGGAACAGGAATAACCTCGCAGCTGGAAGACTTAAGGACCGGTGACATCGCGGTCCACGAAACAGCTCATCAACCCGGCCGAACCGACGGCCACCGTCCATCCCACAAGCGCCGGCGCCTGCTCAACATGCGTGCTGATGGGATATCAGGCACTAATGGCTTTTCACAGGCTTCGAATGGGACTAGCTCAGGGAAAGCCAGCTTGAACGGCCAGGCGACCGCGTCCGCAAATGGCGAGTCCCATGCCAACGGGGCGGGGAAAGCTTCAGCAAGCCAAACATACTATGGTCACAACCGGGAGGAGGTGACCCGGATCTTGATTCAGAGTCTTTATGAGCTGGGTTACAGTGGGTCAGCCTCCGCGCTGACCGCAGAGAGTGGCCATCAACTGGAGACAGCTGGCGTTGCTACTTTCCGCAGTGCAGTGCTGGGTGGACGCTGGTCTGAAGCTGAGAGGATCCTGATTCAATCATTCCGAAATTGTGGGAAAAATGGCCAGGAATCGGCATCTGAGGAGACACTGCTACTAGCAGAGGATGCGAACAAGAATGAAATGCTCTTCTATTTGCGTCAACAGAAATTCCTGGAGCTTCTAGAGGCACGCGACTTGGGTGCGGCACTAGGTGTTCTGCGGCAAGAACTGACGCCGTTGAACTACGACATCGATCGACTCCACGCTCTTTCAAGGTAATTTATTTCCCAAGTTCCTTGTCTTGCATATTTTCTGACATTTATTTATAGTCTGCTTATGTCGCCAACTGAGATGTTATATGACCAAGCAGGTTGGGATGGTTCTACCAGGGCGTCTCGAGAACGCCTCCTTGCGGACCTATCTAGTAAGACTTCAATATTTTACTAGTCTTCGGCCCCTGCTAATCCTGTTATAGAATCAATCTCCCCTTCGGTCATGATCCCTCAACACCGCTTGGCTATCTTACTAGACCACGTGAAGCAGAGCCAAATCAATAACTGCCTATACCATAATACCGCCCAACCACCATCGCTCTATTCAGACCATCTCTGCGACCGGAATGACTTCCCACTAGATGTGGGCATCGACCTGACCCAGCATACAGATGAAGTCTGGTATTGCGGCTTTTCTCACGATGGCACCAAGCTAGTCACTGCGGGCAGTGACAAAATGGTGCTCATCTATGACACGGAAGACTTCACTGTACTCCACAGATTGAGTGACCATGGCAGTGGGGTTGCTTTTGCTAGTTGGAGCCCAGATGACACAAAACTCATCACCTGTTCTCAGGACAAGAAAGCGCGACTATGGAATGTCGAGGTAAGTTCTCCGACGATGTCAACCTAGTATATGTATACTTTTTCTGACTGAATATGTCCTTACAGACTGGCCGCTGTCTTCTTACCATCGACCACCATTCTGAGCCAGTGACATCAGCCGGTTGGGCACCAGACGGAGAGTCTTTTGTGACCTCCTCTTTCGACCCGACTTCGCAATTATGTCATTGGAGTGTTCGTGGATCACCTTTGCACATGTGGAAAGGTGGATTTCGAGTGCAGGACTGCGCGATCAGTCCCGATGGGCGGAGATTGGTCGCGGCAGACACGGACTCAAAGATCCATGTCTTTGATTTCCGAACTTATGAAGAAGACTATTGCCTCTCATTGTCCAGCAAGCCGACGTCTCTCGCAATCAGTCGAGACTCGAAACATATGCTTGTGAACTTGAAAGAGGGAGAAATTCAATTGATTGACCTCGAAACCGCTGGCGTGGTGCGTCGTTTCAGTGGTCACAAACAAGGTGAATACGTGATTCGTAGTACTTTTGGAGGAGCTGGTGAGAATTTCGTTGTCAGCGGTAGCGATGGTAAGTTTCTAGACTCGGATGTATTGGTACTTGCTGACCAGCCTCTAGACTCAAAAGTCTACATTTGGCACAAAGAGAATGGAGCTCTTGTAGAGAGCCTTGATGGACATTCCAAGGGCTGTGTGAACTCAATATCATGGAACCCAGCGGATCCTACTATGTTTGCCTCGGCAGGCGATGACCGAGCTGTGCGCATGTAAGTCTAGATTTTTTTCTGTTTGGTGATTATAGTACATTCCCGCTAACCTACCTACTCACCTACTCAGTTGGTCTCGAGACCGCAATCGCCCTCGCCAAACAGGAGGCCTGAGTACTCGAGGCGTCTCAACGAGTGGTGTCCCACGGACCAGCGCTGTGAGGACCACATTTTACATTTAGTGCTGCTGCGATACTCCTAACGCACCTAGCCTCCAGCTAGCAAGGCTGTTTGAGATTTTCCGTTCTCCGTTTTGACTTGCCCTGTGGCATGGCACGGCGCTCTTCTATTTCTGCACCAAAGCCCATGGTACACACTGGAGTCTTGATTCAAAGATCGATAAATCACATTTGGCTTCAATCTTTCTTTTTCTCACTTTATGTCTTGCTTTCCTCAGCTCTTCTCTTCCACTTAACCACATCGTATACACTATAACCCCAATCTGCCCTGGTTTCTCATGACATCAACACATCCAGATAGCTGTTTTCTTTTCAAGCATCTCATTTAATACAGGAACGGCGCCATTCCATATTTTGTGGGGAGCATTGGTCCTGTCATTGCCGAAGAAGGTATATGTCAAAATACTTTTTTTTTTTTCCTCGGTCTTTCATCCTTTTTTGACTTGATCGGCGTTTCATCTGAGATTGAAATTGGAGATGCGTTTTCGTTTTAAGCATAGTGATATTAGGTTCCTTACCTTTGAATATATCAGCCTTCTGGCTCGCCCGAACCTTTCTCTCATTCAACAATCTTCACTTCCATAGGTAGTGTAGTAGGGAGCAACCGTCTTTGAAACCATGTTTGACCACATGAGACAATAGGAAACAAGGAGACCCAGAAGGGGCGTGTAGAAGAGAAGGGCGTTTGTCAACATTTATTATGATCAACAGTGGATCTTGTCAACTACCTTCTTTCTGTAACGTGAACTTTCTCTCCTTAACGTTAGATATCAATATCATTCTCACCAAAAATTTCCAATCACTCCTACAGAACACGAATCTCACCATGCCACTCCCAAGATCCGACTTCGATACCTACCTGGGTCGATGAAAATAGATGATACATCGGGATGAGGTCTCCTTCCCCCCTCCGCCTCTTTCCCCTCCGGGTTGACCTCCGATTCGACCCGGAAGCTGGAGACTAAGATGGGTGAAAGTGAACAGCAACAGTTTGAATGAGCATATGAGAAGGCAGGCATCACTTCTGAGGCACACGCGATATCCACTTGTTCCAAAGTATCTGGAGATGGCCCGTCTGCCGCAGTCATCAAAATTCGCTTACAGGTCCATGGTCTGGAAAGGCCAGAGATAGTCTTGAGTCCCGAAAAGAGTAGTGTGAGGATTCTCCTGACTCCTACAATAGGGAGATCGAAGTTTTGACCTATTTGACCGAAGTTGGTTGTTCTATATCCCTGCTTTGCTTTCCCATACAACGGAGGACCAAACCGACGAATGGATTCCAGATGGCTATAAGTCTACACCTTGATGGAGAAAGTGTCAAGTTGTAATATAGGGTCTTCATTCAACCTTGGCCAGTAGCATCGTGAGGACGAGCCCCTTCTCGAAAGCGCCCGTCCGCTGATCGCGATCTCTTCTCGCTTTCCTTTTTCTCTCCTTTGGCTCTGATTTACCTAATGATCTGCAATTTTGATGTTAACCTCTTTTCAGTCTACTTTGCTACTCTTCCCTCGTTTACATGGCCAATACGACATTGGTTAGGGCAAACGAGCTGCCGGATTCTTTCCCACTCTCTACGTTATATACATCACATTTCTCAGGTCAGCGAGTCAAATATCGGTGAAGTCCTGAGATCTCCCTACAGGGCTAGACTATCATCTATCAACCCACGGAGACGTAGTGACGGTCCCGGTTAGAACCCGAAGCATCACAGCCACTTTCTTTGGCCCCTATGACGAAGCCAAGACTCGGGCAAAGCAGGCTGTGCTGGTCAATTTCATCTAAATAAATCACCCCAGTACAATTAAAGATACACAAATATCATGTTCTTTCATCTACTTTAGTCTGTACCAAGCAAAGATTAAACCCACTTTCACCAACTCTTCCACAAACAAACTTGAATCAAAATGTGTTTCGGCTCTGGCTTCTTCGGTGGCATAAAGCCGCATCCATCTTGTCGATAAAATACAAAGACCAGGAGAAGTACCAGCGAGACTATGCCCGCTCCTAACAGAAGTTAGCGGACTACATAAGCAACGAAAACAGGCGGAGGAGAATGGCTAATTCCAGAGCTGGGGCTACGGCAGGGGTGACTTTCGCTTTGGGCTGAGGGGCTGTATGATAAGTGCACAAAATTGCGAATGATCGTAGTCTAACTTATTTACTGATCAGGAACGTGTGTTAACTTTGTTCAAATCCATCATTCATAACTCCTAGCAGATAACATCCGGGGTAAAACTAAAATTGACCAGTAAAACATAAAATAAAGATGTTGCTCAAGCCTCCATGGGTCAACTTTGAAAGTTATATCATGAGAGTGCAACCTGCGACATTGTCTGACAATTTTGGACTGAGTTGGAAGGTGTTAGTGGTTGAGGCGACTGTCAATTGGTGATGTTGCATTCTCACAGAATTATTCTCTTTTCCCTTTCCTCCACGCGAGATCCATCCTTGCATTGATCTGTGCAATCTGTGATAAAGAAAGTCCCCAAGTGCTCAAGTCAAGTAGACCTGATAGGGTTCCCAGAAATCAATTGAATGGGCATAGCCTCGGGGCAAATTGTAACGCAAGTCACTTTTAGTTCGTTCAAAAGCGAGTGCTAAGTACAGGGTCGTATCGATTATGAGAGCAAATCCGCAACTGTAGAAGACCAAGATCAGTACATCGAAAATCAAAATTGGCAATCCTGGGCTCCTAGACTTACCATTCATGGGCATCTCATCGATCTGAGTGGAGTAGTAAAGTTCGATATCACGCAGGATGCGGACGTCTTCACTGGTGACAAAGTTGATGGCCACACCCTTGCGACCAAAACGACCAGATCGACCAATACGGTGAATGTAGTTTTCACGGTTGGTGGGGAGATCGTAGTTGATGACGAGAGACACTTGCTGAACATCGATACCACGGGCCCACACATCAGTGGAAATCAGGACACGAGAGTTGCCCTGGCGGAAGTCCTGCATAATGCTATCACGCTCCTTCTGAGGCATCTCACCGTGCATGCTAGAAACCGTGAAATTGGCCTCGCGCATCTTGTCGGCCAGCCAGTCGACCTTACGGCGGGTGTTGCAGAAAATCACGGCTTGGGTGATAGTCAATGTGTCGTAAAGATCGCACAGGGTGTCGAACTTCCACTCCTCCTTCTCAACGGCAATGAAGTATTGCTTAATACCCTCCAAGGTCAACTCGTCACGCTTAACCAAAACGCGCACGGGATCTGTCATAAACTTGGTTGTCATATCCAGCACGTCGTATGGAAGGGTGGCCGAGACCACCACAACCTGTGTTGCCGGTGGGAGGTAACGGTAGACATCATAAATCTGCTCTCGGAAACCACGGTTGAGAAGTTCGTCGGCCTCATCCAGGACGAGCATCTTAATGTGGCGTGTACGAAGGTTGCGGCGGCGGATCATATCAGCGACACGGCCCGGTGTACCAGAGACGACGTGCTGGCCATAGTCGAGCTTGCGAATATCCTCGCCAATGTTGGTACCACCAATGCATGCGTGGCATTGGACGTTCATGTAATCGCCAAGGGCCATAATGACGGACTGAATCTGGGTTGCAAGTTCACGAGTGGGGGAAAGAACCAAGGCTTTAAATTTCGTGTTAGCAAACGCATTTACCAATACTTGGACACAATCTCATGTACCTTGGGTTTCGCGGACAACAGTGTCAATGACCTGCAGAGTACTGATCGAAAAAGTCGCAGTTTTACCGGTACCGGACTGGGCCTGCGCAATGGTATCACGGCCTTTGCAGATCTGAACAATGGCGCGCGACTGCACAGCAGAGGGAGACTCATATCCATAGGCGTAAATTCCACGGAGCAAGCTCTCCTTCAGGTGCATGTCCTCGAAGGTCGGGGCCACCGTGACCTCCTTGGAGGTGCTGAACTCCATGCGCTCTGGGCTGCTATTAGCAGGGTTCACTTCACCAAGTTTGGGAGTCGCGCTTACCTTCGGCGCGTCGGTCGATTCCATCAGCCATGATGATATGGTTCAGTTCACGGCAAGTGAAAGAGATGGGTATTTGAAAATGATAGGTACCTATGTGAGGCGCTGTAAGTTCGACTTTTTGCGATGGGAGCGGTACGGTCACATGACCATCCGCAAAGCTGCAGCTCTGGGTTCCGCGAACTTTCACTTCTTGACTCTTGTACGCCAGGTTTCCTACTTTGTGTATTAAGGCCAAAAATAACAATACCCCGGTCGCATTCTCAACATGCTTCTCGAAGACCAGCGGTTTATTCACGAGGATCTCGAGCGGTTAGAGCAAGCCGTTGCTGATCGCGTGGCCGACAAACCTCGGAATGTAAGTTCGCCGGCAGCATTGATGCAAAAGAGTTTGCGAGCTAATAATCATGTTTCACAGATCCGCGAGAAACTAGCCAATGAACATGAACTCGCCAAATTCCTAGACCGAATCGAGGTGCAGTCCAAGAGACTGCTGGAAATTTACAAGGATGCAGATGGCCTGCGGGAGAAGGAGGTGCAGTCGATTTCCACTGGTGATCAATTCGAGGAGTTTTACACTCAGCTTGATGAGATCAAAGATTTCCATAAACGCTATCCGAACGAGCCAGTTGACAACCTCGAGCAAGCATACAAGCGGCACCAACCCGCCGAAGGCGAATCATCTCACATGGAGATTGATAATATGTTCACTGGCGAAGAGTGCTTCGGACAATACATGGATCTGACCACTAATCATGAGCAATACCTCAATCTCCCGGGAGTCAAGCGCCTGAACTACGTCCAATATCTCGATGTCTTTGATGTATTTACGCCACCGACCATGAGCATCAAGCGCAAAGACAAGATTTCCGATAAATACTTCCGTTATGTTGGTGAAGTTGCGACTTACCTCGAGGGATTTTTCAAGCGAGTGAAGCCTTTGGAGGACTTTGATGCGTTGATTGCCAGCTTCGACGAGGAGTTCGACAAGCAATGGGCAGCAAAGGAAGTTCCCGGCTGGGCTGATGAGCAAGCCGCCACAGAAGAATCAGGCGAGGGAATATGGTGCGCAGACTGCGGGAAGGACTTCTCCAATGAGAATGTCTACCGAAACCATTTGACTGGCAAGAAGCACATCCGAGCTGCAGAGGCTCGCAAGGCTGCTGGCACATCCAATGAGGACACCCAACCTTCTGCAAACAAGACTGCGAACTCTTCCCTCGCGAAGGATTTGAAGGAGCGCGCTGTCGCTGTGCGAGAGCATCGTGTACGTTGCTTCACAAACACACTTAAAGACGAGCGAGAAGCCACAAGACGCAATGTCGTACGCCGACAAGGTCTGACCGAGCGTGAGCGGCAAATGGAACGTGAGGCTTTAATGGCTGAGCCTGAATCATTTGGTGAAGGTCGCGGTGGTGACCAGTCTGATGATGAAGAGGACAAGGAGAAGATCTACAACCCACTGAACCTACCACTGGCCTGGGACGGGAAGCCTATCCCGTACTGGTTGTACAAGCTGCATGGTCTTGGAGTCGAGTATCCGTGTGAAATTTGCGGAAATTACGTTTACATGGGTCGACGAGCATTCGATAAGCATTTCTCAGAGGCGAATCATATCTACGGCCTCAAATGCCTGGGTATCACAGCAAACACCAACCTCTTCCGTGAGATTACTCGCATCGAGGATGCAATGCGACTCTGGGAGAAGCTGGAACAGGATCGTAAGAAGGAGCGAGACTCCCGGGACAATGTCGTGCAGATGGAGGACGCCGAGGGTAATGTCATGCCCGAGAGAATTTATCACGATCTCAAGAAGCAGGGCATTCTTTGATTTACGCATACCTATCATTTTCTTCTCTCTTTTTGTTGTCTGGGGGCAAGGGTGTCAATACTACAGAAAAGCTTGGAGTTGGGCGAATGGCATGGCTCGTTTTTTCTCTCTCAAAGAGACAGATAATTTTCAATGGATAAGAGGTTCCATATACAAACCGGAAATGAATTGATGTGAGTTTTTGGAAGACATGCATACAGATGTAGGATTCAAACTCGACGTGGTCCGATTCCGAAGATCAATTGAAGCCATAGATTACCTCACCCCGGTGGCTGCCAGTCGATGATAGTAGATAAGTTCATAAATTCAAGGGTCCAGGGCAAGCTTGGCAACTAATTACATCCACTTGAACCTTTGGAATGTAATAAGTCTTTATCTTGACTTAGCGCTCACTTCTATAACATGCTCATCCTAGGAAACTACCCATCGACCTCATATAGATCGTCACGTGCTTTCGTGTTCCATGGACACGCTCCGCTTCCGGATTTCGCGTTTCCACTTCTCTTCTCTTATTTTTTTGCTTCACAATTCACTGGGTGAAGAAAATCAACATATCACCAATCCTATGTGATCTTTCACTTTGATCCCCAATGGGATTTAAATTCGCCTTTTTGGGCGACCTTCTATCAAGCCTTGAAGCCAACCGAACTGCCAAGGCTGCTTCGACAACTAGGAAGGATGAGCCGGATTTCCAGACCATTGCAAAATGGTTTGCTCGACATGACCGCCATATAAATCACCCCGACACAGACAGGCTGGCCTTACTATCGTGCATGTTTCCTGAAAGACGACCAGACCGAGTATATTGGCTCCAGGCCACTTCACTCACCCGCGTTATCGGCCGCTGCTTGGGTCTAGGCTCTTCACGGATATCGGATCTAGATCGGTGGCGAAAGCCCGGAGGGCCAGACTTGGGTCAATGCGTCGAAAATGTGATGCGTCAAGCCGAAAACGTTGTTCAACACGACCGCGAGGTCTTAGTTGAGGAGGTTGACACAACTCTCAACCTGATTGCCTCGAGGTGCCGCTTCTCCGGTCCCCAAGTTCGACGTCAACATACTGCAGTGGATGTCGATACAGTTCTTTCATCTCTATATCGTCGATTGAGCAGCCGTGATGCGAAGTGGCTTACTCGCATGATCCTGAAGAGCTACGGCCCCGTTACACTCCCAGAGAAGTATACACTAGAAAGATTTCACTTTCTTCTGCCTCAGCTCCTGCAGTTTCAAAACACATTCAAAGGGGCCCTTGAAATGCTCAATTCTGAGCCGATGAATCATTTCCCACCCCGTCCAGATAGAAAATTGGCAGCTAGTCTCTGTGCCATTGCACTAGACCATATTCGCCCACAGACTGGAATCAAGGTTGGGCGACCTGATTACTTCAAGGCACGAAGCATCAAACATTGTATTCAGATGACAAGCCGCCGTCGAATGAGCGTTGAAAGGAAATATGATGGCGAATACTGCCAAATCCATATTGATTTCACAAACAAGCAAACACCAATTCAAATCTTCTCTAAGAGCGGCAAAGACTCCACGTCAGATCGGTCAGAGATCATGTCAACCGTTGAGGAATCGCTTCACATAGGCAGCCCCCAATGCAAATTTACGCAACGTTGCATTCTCGAAGGAGAATTACTTGTGTGGAGTGATAAACGCGCTGATATTGCAGATTTCCATAAGCTCCGCAAGTTTCTAACGCGGTCTGGGACTTTCATCGGAGTCGACAGTGATTCACCACCCCAGCCATATGAGCATTTGATGATCGTCTTCTTTGACATACTCCTCTTGGATGACAATGTCTGTTTGAGAAGACCCCATCGGGAAAGACGGTTACTATTGAAAAACACGGTACATTCAATCCATGGTCGATCTGCGATTGCTGAGCAAGAGATATTGGACTTTGACAAGCCAGATAGTTACCGTTGGCTAGAGACCAGCTTTTCAAATGCAATAACTCGGCGATGGGAAGGTCTTGTTTTGAAGGCCTGTGATGAGCCCTATTTTTCTATGTGTCCTATTGGAGTTGATAATTCCTCCGGTCGATGGATCAAACTGAAGAAAGACTACATCCCAGGCCTGGGAGATACGGTTGACCTTGTTTTGATTGGTGGACACTACAATGCCGCGGATGCTGCGTTGCTTCCAGCCCCCAAAAGGTTGAATTGGACAAACTTTTTGGTTGCTTGTCTCTTGAACAAGGAAGATGTCCTCCAGTCCCGAGATATTCCTCGATTTCGAGTGATAGATGTGGTTGGCCATCATTGCATGCACCGCAGTCTAATGGAATCTCTCAATCAATTCGGAGACTTCATCGCTCGGGATCCCAAGAATTTCCATGAATTCGATATTGAATATGGACATGACAGTCTTCCCAAAGCGACCAAGATTTTCAAGACACCATTCGTGGTGGAGCTGATGGGCAGTGGTTTCGAAAAGCCTTCTGGTGCCAGGTACTATACACTTCGTTTCCCGCGTATTATAAAGATACATACGGACAGAAGCTTCGAAGATGCAGCATCCTTCCGGGAACTACAGGTTTTAGCTGAAGAAAGTAGAGCTGTACCTACTGCAGACTCATCTGAGGAGAGAGAACATTGGTGCAAACGCCTCAGGGTTGGCAGTGGGCTCAACGATTACATCGTGCAAAGATCAAAAAGCCCATCTTCCCGAAGTTCGAGTATGGAGCCAGATTCCCATTCAGAACCTCACACTCCAGCCCAAACAGGGAGTGATGAGGTGCACTGTCTTGATTCGCTGCCAGGTTCTCCCGTGCATGCATCCTCCCAGAGAAGTACGAGGAAGCAAATGTCGAGTACCTTTGAAAGTCATCCTGCTTTTTACATCGACGAGACACTTCTGCCGATCGACCTCGAGCATCCTATCACCGAAGCCAACGCCTTGACTGAGAATAACAATCTGTCCCAGCGACAAAAGTCCAGTGAAAAGGAAATTGCTCTGCATCTCGAGAACCCGGCTAAAATAGTATCGAAAGAACTCGAGGAAATGAAAACAGCAATGGGCCCAAGCCCAGTAGAAACTAGCCAGATCTCCACTCATCAAGAAGGTTCAACCCAATGCAAATCAATGGAGCCAAAGCCTCTCAAGTCACCGTTGACCACAATCCCAATATACATGTCAAGGGCACCCCCAGAAGCAAAGACCTGTGAAAGCCCAGAAGACTCCGCTCTTTGTGAATTCTTGACATTTATAGGGTCTGCTAAGACAATGTCTTCGTTATCCGACTCTAACCCCTCCGCCGCCTCCAAGGGCATGGGACTCGGCATTGTTCTTGTCAACACAGCTGAGGCATCACTGGGTAGAGAGATCCACAGAACAGCCAAGGCTATCCAAAACGCATCATCCTTTCCTCCCAAAGGGACGATCTTCTTTTTGGAGTCTCTGTTTCTACAGCAGGATATTTGCTCGGAAGATTTCAAGTTTTGTTTAAGGAGGACTTGGGCTGAACTTGGAAGGCATTTTTACTATGCATGTCTTCGTTGGAATGTCTCTGATCAGACCCAGCTAATACATTCGAACCGACTTGCATCTGATGATCATCCTGATTGTGCCCGGGGACAAGGTAAAAATCTCCCGATTCCGTCAGTCAGCTTTGATCAAGATGATATTCTGGTACTGGGAGAGTATGTATCTATCGACCCGCCATTGCTTTTCGGTGGTTAGTAGATACATGCACGTTCAAACATCTGAGGTTGGATGTGGCCGGGTACAGCTAAGCACAATACGAAGTCCAAGAGTATCAATATCATATTCAACTTTGGAAGGTGATGAGAACTTGTAATCATTAATGACCCGGGTAAAACTAGACGCCACGCTATCATGACAGAGATGACCTACATACCGAATACAAGACAAGGATACTAGCCACCACCTTCCCGTCTAGCGCGAACATCACTCATCAGCGCTCTCGCCTCTTCCACTTCAAACCCATCTTGACAAAGTTCTCCTGCTAACAGATCCGCGCGATCTAAGTCACCATGGCGCAAAGCATGCTGCGCCAGCCACAAGCGTGCCCTAGATGTAGTCGCCGTAGGACCAGTACCATGGTGCCATGTCTCACTAGAAGTAGAGTCATCATTTTGCATAGCAAACGATGAGGTCCGAGGACGAGGCTTCCGGCGACGCCGTCTAGGTACGTCATCATCATCGCCAGAATTCTCAGCTTCATCGCTGTGGGTAGCATGCTCAGAAGCAGAAGAGTACTCATCCTCATCGTCCGAGTTTCCTTCCTCGTTCACAGGGGCACCGCCCGATTCCTGCTGCAGGGTTAATTCCATGTAGACGGACGCTTCATCTTCGTCGCCGAGTCGCTCGTAAAGAGTTGCGATCTGGTGTAATGTTTCTGCGTCGAGGATTTTACGTGTACCAGGACCAGGACTTGCACCAACTCCTGGACCCCCGTCTGCATAATAAGCTCCAGCAACAAGGGCGCGCTTCAGGGCCTGGATACTCTGCTCGACGCGGCCCATCTTTGCATAGCATGAGCCTACCGCCTGCCACATCTTTGGGTCATAAGGTTGGAGGGCGGCTGCTCGCTGGTAGTAGAAGAGGGCGTAAAAGGACATGTCGAGGACTTCATATGCCTGGCCGAGACCGTACCAAGCGCGATAGTCTTTGCGGTTGACATCAACAGCACGACGGTATGATTCAATGGCGGTATGGGTGTTTTTCATCTCGATGTACTCGTGGCCCATAAGGGTCCAAGCCGACAAAAAGTTTCGATCGAGCGTTAGTGCACGGCGGAAGTACATGACAGCTTTCTCATGTTCGGATTTTAGGGAATAGTAGTTGCCCACAACACAGCAAGTTTCAGGGCGGAATTTGTCGGTGGCGATCGCAATCTGAGCGACGAAAGCCAGTTGAGGCCGTGCACCCATGACGTATAGTATATTGGAGTAATGGTCAAGGCTATCCAGCCGGTGTGGAGATGTAGCCAGGATTTCATTAAATATCTCCGCCGCTTTGTCAAAGTCTGAATCTCGTTAATACCTGAGACTAACAGACTGGATGTTATTGATCTTACCTTTATCATGGTAATAAAGAAGCGCTTCTTGTGTCTGGAGAAATGCGTTGGTAGGGAACAATGTTTGAAGCTGGTGAAGGTCTTTGTATGTCTCGGGTGTAGTTTGATAAAGCTCCTGACTGCTGTAGGTGTGGAAAATTAAGGTCATGAGATTCTTTGGCAGACGGTCCACGATTTGTTTCAACTGTGAGCGCTGTCAGTCTTTGGTTTCAAACAGTTCCAATAAACGCCTTACATCTTCGTTGTTTGCCAAAAGGTCACCCAGCTCTTGCCAAGCCCCCCAATGGAATGGGTTCTGGTGCACACTCTGGATGAGCCACTTCTTCGCGAGTTCCTCGTTTCGGCCCTTCAGTAAGACAACGGCGTATAGATATTCGAGCCACCCCTGTCCCTGATCGTCGAGTCCCTTAGCACTTCGCTCCATGAGCCAGCCTTCCAAACCGCGGGCGAGATCTGGTAGTTCTCGATTGACTGCCATTCCACCATCCGCAGGACCCAACACCATCTCGGTTTCCTCATCCTTGCGCTTCTCTCCTGCCATGAATTTCGCGTACAGTGCAAGGAATAGCGATTTTTGACTGAGTTTTGGGTATGGATTCCTCCGCAGTTGACCCTTCGAGGCTTGAAATGGTGATGATTTTTCTTTGCCCTTGAGTGATGTGCGAGGCTGTTTTGATTTCGAGTTGGGAGAAGACACAGAGAGAGGTACTGGAGGTGTAGTTGGAGGTAAAAACACGGCCGCACAGCGGTCATATTCTCGAGTGTCAAAGTAGGATTTGGCCAGGAGGTATTTGTGGGATTCTCGGGCTTCTAAGGCCGCTTCGGTACGGTCTTGCGCACCTAAATATGGGTTTATCGGTGGTAGGGGAGGTTCTGCAATATCCATTGGGGATTCAGGATCGGTGTCTTCGTGGTCGACAGATAAAAGAGAGTCTAGCATCTCCGCTGCCCTAGATGGTAGTAAGCTTGTCAGCGGTCTTCAGTGAGGCACGGTACGGATTGGGTTTGGTTTACCATTTTGATGATTGGTATAGGCATCGCTCTGAGCATTTTATCGCAGATTCTTCGAACCGATGTCTGAGTTCTTGGATGATTTCCTCGGTAATCTCCATTGTCGCCATCTCCAACAGAGCCTCCGGCAGTGCGGGGAGTGATTCAGTGGCTTTCTTTGAGATGGGGGAATTTAAAGCAATCAGGTCAAGGCGACCATTTGGCTTGTATTCTTTTTCCTAGCAGTTCCACTTTGGGTTTGCGCAATGGAAAGCGGAGGCGTGTCGCAATGGAAGGCTCGGGCAGCGGCGCGTGTTGATGCGACGGGCGCAATGCAAGCGGCAGTTGACTTTCTAAGGCCGCACGAAGACCAGTCAATATGGGCTAACTGAGCAAGTTACCCCAGACTTATCGATTGAAGCGGAATGCTATAGTTGATTAGAACCAGAAAAAGTACAAGCATGTAGAAACAATAAGTTCCAGTCACGAGCAGCAACTGCAGCTGTCAACACCAAACAACACAAACACGCCAAGCCTCGTGTTCCCCCTCCGCGGGGAATTTAAGTGCAATAGTCAATTCAATTATTGTCTGACACTAATTTCCTCACTCACCATCTCTCTCCCCCTATCCAAGTCATTATGGCTCAAACTACCAAGCGCGCTGATTTTGAGGCTGTCTTTCCCAAGCTGGCCGAGGAAATTCTTGGTCATGCTAAGAAGTACAACTTGCCCGATAACGCTCTAGCGTGGTTCGAGAAGGTGAGATTAAATGCCTATAACATTTCGGCCTCAAAAGCCACATCAGCTGACTGTATCATTTAGTCCCTGTATGCCAACGTCCCTGGTGGAAAGTTGAACCGCGGTCTTTCCGTTCCCGATACTGGCCTTGCCCTCCTGCAGAAGCCCCTGACCGATGAACAATTCGAGCAACTGAGCGTTCTGGGCTGGCTCACCGAGCTGCTCCAGGCTTTCTTCCTGGTTAGCGATGATATGATGGACGGCTCCATTACCCGTCGTGGTCAGCCCTGCTGGTACCGCCAAGATGGTGTCGGCTTCGTCGCCATCAACGACGCCTTCATGCTCGAGTCCGCCATTTACCTCATCCTGAAGCAGCGGTTCCGCTCCCACCCCGCCTACATTGACCTTGTTGAGCTCTTCCACGAGACCGCCTGGCAGACCGAGCTGGGTCAGCAGTGTGACCTGATCACCGCCCCTGAGGATAAGGTCGATCTTGACAACTTCTCCATGGAGAAGTACATGTTTATCGTTACCTACAAGACTGCCTACTACAGCTTCTACCTGCCCGTGGCTCTTGCTTTGATCTACCTGGAGCGGGCTACCGAGGAGAACCTTAAGCAGGTGCACGACATCCTGATCCCTCTGGGTCAGTACTTCCAGATCCAGGATGACTACCTTGACAACTTCGGTGACCCAGCCGTCATTGGCAAGATCGGCACCGACATTCAGGACAACAAGTGCTCCTGGTTGATCAACCAGGCCATCCAGCGGGCCACCCCTGAGCAGCGTGCCGTGCTCGATGCCTCTTACGGCCGCAAGGACGCTGCTGAGGAGGCCAAGGTCAAGGCCGTTTTCAACGAGATGGGACTTGAGAAGGTCTACCAGGACTACGAGGAGAAGGTGGTTGGTGAGCTGCGTGAGAAGATCGCTGCAGTGGACGAGAGCAAGGGTCTCAAGAAGGAGGTCCTTGAGGCCTTCCTGGCCAAGATTTACAAGCGTACCAAATAGATAACTAGACGTACGTGCGCTTTGGGATAAAAGTTGATCAAGTTGATACCCAGCGCTTTGATGCGTGACGACGCGATGCGATTTCGGCTCATATGTTAATATAAATTCCGGGCTTTGAATTCATCTGTCTTGTACTTACGAATTTTAATTTTTCTGAGCAGTAGAGGGGACTAAGATTCTATTTATTCGATTTTAACGTATGCATAACAGTGAAGGTTCTTGATATCGATACGATCAAGTGTATTTACAAACATACATGCACAGGCACAGGTACTATGTAGATCCGATCTGACTCGCGGCCCGCTCCACTTGGCCCACGTTGCCGCTGCACTAAAACCCTTTCGGCTCGGGGTTAATCATCTTTCCTCCAACCTCGACAATGATCTCAACAAGATGCCCCTGTCCATACGGATCAACTTCATGACACCCCTCCTCACGCTATCACCAACAAGTGTGGCACTGTGGCTAATTCTATTCTCGGGCATCGCAATCGCTGATAGAGAGAATGATTTCCGCTCCGAGAAATATGCCCACGGCTTTGAGGGCCCATTCCCGCTACAGCACTACTCGTCCGTGGGGATATCAGGCCCGATCTTAAATTACTGGGAGAAAAGTGTTGCGTGCGATGATGGGTTATATACGATTATCGCGCCGCGTGGGGAAGCGGTGCGCCATTCTGGACCGATGATTCTGGATAACCAGGGCCATTTGGTGTGGTTTAAGGAATACGAGACAACTTATAATGCCAATGTATATACTTATAAGGGACAACGGTATTTGACGTTCTGGGCGGGTGATGATCAAATTCGGGGGCATGGGGAGGGGATATTGTATATGGTGAGTTTGGGACCATGAGCAAGGACAACATATCAGATTGGAAGGACTAGGCTCACGAGATATACAGCTTAACTCCAGCTATCAAGAAGCATATAAACTCCATGGTGTAAATGGTGTTGCGGCAGACTTGCACGAATTTCATATCACCCGCGACGAAACTGCTGTCTTTACAGTCTACGATATCAAATCCGCCGACTTGACTTCATCAGGTGGATTGGAAAATGGCTGGATCTACGATGGCGTCTTTCAAGAGATTGACATAGAAACTAACGGGCTTCTCTTCCAATGGCGTGCTTCAGACCACTTCTCTTTCAGCGAGGCTGAGCGCGGCAACGAAGGGACCGGTGAATCAGCAGAGGACCCGTGGGATTGGTTCCACATCAACAGCATCGACAAAGACGAAAAAGGCAACTTCCTCATATCCTCACGGTACCTGAACTGTCTCGCATATATCGACGGTGTAACTGGGGATGTAATCTGGAAACTCGGCGGAAAGGAAAGCTCATTCACCGATCTATCGGCTGGCGCAGCGACGAACATAAGCTGGCAGCATCACGCGCGGTTCCAGCCTCAGTACGATACCACGAAAACGACAAAAGCGATATCCATTTTTGATAACTCGTCGCGCGGAAAAGGCGCACCGGAGAACACCAGTCGTGGGTTGATCGTCGATATCAACGAAACGAACATGACAGTCGCTGTGCGCGCGCAGTACTGGAATCAAGTCCCGATTAGCAGTCAGTCGCAAGGCTCAATGCAGGTTCTGGAGAATCGGCATGTACTTCTCGGGTACGGCTACAGTGCTGCATGGACGGAGTTTGGGGCTGACGGGGAGGTTCTTTGTGAAGTGAATTTTAGTCCGAGAGAGTTATTCGAGCGAGGTGATGTCATCTCGTAT
This sequence comes from Penicillium sp. S1602, assembly GCA_023626355.1. Taxonomy (NCBI): domain Eukaryota; kingdom Fungi; phylum Ascomycota; class Eurotiomycetes; order Eurotiales; family Aspergillaceae; genus Penicillium; species Penicillium sp. S1602. The sequence continues at coordinate 1,249,443 of JAMAGW010000006.1, read as the reverse complement.
CGGACTTTCAAGCAGAAGTGGGTTGGGATGCCCCTAACTGCGCCTGATGTTGCATTGTCTGGGACTGCCGCAGCTGTTAGCTGGAATGGAGCAACGGAGGTGGCTACGTGGGTGTTGCAAGGATCTCATGTTAATGTGACAGACTCGCCTGAGTCTATGGATGAAGATGGGATACACAGATATTCAAGTGGGCTTGTTGCGGATGACGACTTTCAGTTCATCTCTGCGGTGCCTAAAACTGGATTTGAGACCAAATTCCTTATCCCGGCTGATATACCGTACCGCACATTGCGTGTTATGGCCCTTGATGGTACCGGCGGCTTCCTGGGAAAGACAAAGGCTATGGAATGGGCACCCGAGGAAATGAACGAGGAGGTTGGTGTGTTTGCTGGTGATGGGGAGCTGGAGGAACCCAATTTGGAGGAGCATGGCATCTCACCCTTGATCATGTTCGGGATGGGCTTCTTGAGTGCATCAGCAATTGTGCTCTGTGCATGGCTTATCTGCAAGTATGTCTATTCCAGATCTCCTGGCCAGACCTTCATTGGCCGACGCAACCATGGCAAGGACGAGGGGTGGCAGGCTGTCCAATCAGGCGAGGAGCTGGATGAGTTGGATGACTTCAGCGACTTGGAGTCTGGGGAACGAGATGAAGATCATTTGTTGCATGGTAATAGAAACAGGGAGGAATAATCGCTCCCTGTCTGCATTGTACAATAGTAAAAGAAGCTGGCCCAGGCGCGGAAATCCTACAACATGATCACACCCATACCTCCGGGCCTTTGGCTGTCTAAGCAACCCGACCCATCCTCATTGACCACCGGATCCACCCTGTAATTGAAGAGGTAGTAATTAAGCTGGCCATCGCCACGGCCGAAGCGAAGCTTTTCCAGGAATAGGTCGTTGTCTTGGAGACGAAGTGCATTGAACACATCGAACCGAGCCTGATGGCACATATACCATTTAGCTCGAGCAGAAGAAAGGGAAGGATGGATGATGAGAGTTGAAAGAAACCGAGGCCTTACCTTTTTCGCTAAGATAAGGGCATCGTTGATGAGACCCTGCAAACGCTGCTGAAGGCTCTGAGTCCTATCCGTTGCATAGTAATACAGGTATGCCGTTCGAATCACGTCAGACTGGGAGTGCAAGAGCACTGCAGATTCGATAGAGTAGAAAGAAACAAAATCCGTGATCTTCTGTGTCTCCAGATCTTCCACAACATATGCCCACACCACCCGTTTACCACCTTCCGCCTGACCAGCTTCAAGGAACAACCAATGCCTTAACTCGTCTGTACTGAATGCTGGGCTGATATCGAATCGCTGTAGATACCGCTCCAGCAGCTCACGGACGGCATCTAAGTCACTAGCTTGCATGAGGCGCAGGCCAGGCGTTTGGGTACTGCCTGGTAGATGATACTTTGCAACCTGCCGGGCCTTGGTCGAGTTCGCTGGCAGGTGCGAAAAGCCGGACTCGTACAGTTTGAGCCAGTTAAGGGCGCGATGATAGTATTGGCACGATGCTACCGGTGTGGGCAGGACTGCTGCTGCGGTATAGATGGCCTGGTAGATGCCTTGGAGGTAGCAGCGCCGGGTGATCTCCCTGATCAAGAGTGGCGCCAGACGTTTCGCGCGAAGTCTTTTGTGAATACATAGAAAGTTGATTTCGATCACCTTGATCGTCTGCGTATGAACATTGATGTTGATTGGTAGACCGCTGATGAAAGCGATTAGTTTTTGCGATGTGGAAGCGCGTACTCCGATGTGCCATTGCTTCTGCCAGCCTGGGGCAGTTAAAGCCCTATAACAAGATCAATTTAGCAGTGGAGGAAAACCTCGATTTGATGGTTGTCTAGGAATTGACCGACCATCTCAGGAAAACCGGCGAGTAGTTGAGTCGGAAGTTCGAATCATCATCCTCAACGTAATGGTTTGACAGTAATTCATATAACTCACCCACCTCCTTCTCATCCTCTGGGTTGATTGTTCCCCACTCGAAGCCGTCTAAAAGTGGGTAGGGTTCTTTTGGCACCTCGTCTAGATTGACCACTTTGATAGGTCCTCCCCTACTTTTACCACCCTCGTTGAATTGTGGCACCGGCTGTGTCTTCCAGAACTTGTAAGATCTAGCATCTTTTGGTGCCCTGCCATTGTCACTTGGCTCTTCCATCCGCAGCTTCGCAAATAATTTGGATACTGTTGCTATATCTGGGTTGAGACTTGGCTTGGTCAGGGATGGATCTGTTCCTGTTGTCAATGAGTTGTTTGACTTCGCCTCTCTTTTTGACTGACCGTTGCTCGATGGCAAATCGTTCATTATATTTGATTCCTCCGTTAGACTCAGATTCTGCGAAGTCTTCTCCCTTTCGAAGGGAATAGCAAGTTTTGGCGAGTTGAATTGACAGCTGTTATCACTGATACCAATACCAAAAGAATTCCGTGGGAGGAGGGGAGAGGCGTGCAAAATGTTCAGCAATGATTGCCGTGTACAACATTAGTCATATCATAGCTCATTCGTAGTAGCCACTATCAGAAGCCAATAAAAGTTCATTGTAGACGATATATGGGCCTATTACGCAATTCAACTATCTCCAGTCATGCGGAAAGAATATTAGTATATAAGCTAAGCACACTAAGCCACAAGTATCGGGATAAGCGCAATCTTTGATTCGTAGGACCAAAAATGTGGAGACGATGACAGGGACGAAGAGGCGGATACCCCGACGGAAGGCCGGTGAGCCAAGGGTCACGACACAACTAGTCTGTGTTGGCATGAGAGATAAAGGATATCTATGGTTGCGTCTTTGTACTGATTTACAGAGGCTTTGCACAATTATTCGAAAGCAAGTTTCTTTATTCATTCGAGTTTCCAAGGCTAACCCAGACTAAAGAGTGGAGCCTGGTATAAATGGCAAATCTCTAACGAAAGTGCCATATTTCCGAGACAGCCTAAGCCGAGGCAGTAACACCAAGACGCTGGAAGCCACCGTTGGCAGCAACCTCCTTCTGGAGCTTAGCCATCCGCTTCTGATCACCAGTAGGATCAGTAGAATCAGCATCCAGCGCCCAGGAGAGGTACTGGTTGGTATAGTTGGACTTGAAGTCCTCATCCAAAATACCAAGACGCTTGCCATAGCGAGTAACCTTCTCCCAGTCACGGCTAACATTCTTGAGGTCCCGACTGAAGTACGCATAGGAGCGCTCAAAGATCTTGCGGTTGACAGGAGTAGCCATAATAGGCTTGACATCAATATACTCCTCATAAGTACCCTTAGGATCAGCCAAGACATCATCCGTAGCACGCTTCACAGCACGCATGAATTTGCCAACGCGCTCCTGGTTCTCAGCAAGGAACTTATCATTGGCAATGTACAGAATGGAGCAGAAGCAGCAGCAGCCCAGCTCAGCGAGCTGGTCAATGCGCAACATCTGGACGTCGGAGCGAGGGCGGTTTTGCTCTGCAAGCCACTCGGCCAGCTCGACCATTTGCACGTTCTCAAGACCGATACCGGCGTCAATGTCGCCGCGGATGATGGCCTTGGTTACGTTCATGCCGCAGCGCACGGCGGTGTAGTCGTCGGCGGTCATACCGTAGTACTTTGTAAGCTCGTCGATTTGGATCTTGCCGAATTCTCCGACGTAGCCGATGCGCTTGCCCTTCAGGGAGCGGAAGTCCTCGGTAATTCCGCTGGACTTGAGGTACACCACACCGGTGAAGGGCTCGTCGAGGAGGGAGCCAATGGAGGTCACGGGGAAGTTGCGAGCTTTGGCCTGTATGTGAATTAGAACAAATATGCTTTGATAGACGTTCCTGATTAACGTACAGCCAGGGTGTGGATCATGGCCTTGAAGCCCATGTCGACTTTGCCGCTACCAATGATCTCGGTCACATCGGAGGGGTCATTGGGCTCCAGCAGGGCAACCTTGAGGCCTTCATCCTTGAAGTAGCCACGGGCCTGAGCGAGGTACAGGGGGGCGTGGTACGGGGTGGCGTGCCTGAAGATAATACTCAGCCTGTGTACTTTACACCGTATGCTTGCATAGCCCTCAAAGGAGAAGACATGATTTAATGCAGGATCTGTTAGCATACCAGTTGGTCAGGAAAGTGATCTTGTCCGTAGCCATTTTGGAGATTGGTACAAGAACTGTTTATACTTCTATCGAGTCAGCATCCCGACACAAGAGTATCCGTGTCCAACAGTCCACTATGTTAGCATTAAACATCCATAGCAACCATTGAACACGAACACAAAAAGCAGCAAAGGGGGAACAATTCAAGTCACGCATGTCCTTTCGCTAGAATTATCTAGATCAAGTTTTGACAGTATAATCTCAGAACAGTCAGACTGCCGTAGAATATGATTGCTCATGTCCACGACAGCCTGAACCGAACACCTGTCATGCGTAGCTGACTGTTATACCATATAATACCTTGACCCTATAATCATCGCGGGGACAACTGTCCAGGGACCCCCACGTGGGGGACCCGAAGCTAGGACGTGCGCAGCTCCATTGTAGAGAGTCGTACCGAAGGTAGACTTGGTAACCGTTGGCGAGAGGTGAGGTAAGGAATTTGAAATGAGTCAATTGAGAATGGGAGAAGGAAAGTGGGAAAAGAGCTCATGGAGGGGTAGAAATACCCCGGAGTGGAGTTGTCCGCCAGGGTATTGTCTCAAATCATGATTTGCACCATAAGGTTCACCGGGATGCGCAAATCATGATCAATAGAGCTCCAAGGTTTCCCCGATTGGGCTCGTCCGTAACTCTATTGCAGGAGATATCCACACACTTCCGAATCCAACCGGGCTCACACCCGACATCGCAGACCCTTACGTTATAGCTGTGACGGAAAGTACGTTCAATTCACGAATCAAATTCCAAGTTAAAACAAATAAAGGCTTCAAGATGCATGGATATGAAGGTCAAATTACAAGGTGACGTCAGGTGGAGAGGTCCACTCTGAGAAAGAAAAACAACACCAAATGCTACCCGTGAACATGAGCAAGTGCATAAACAAAAGAAAAAGAAAAAGGAAAAGGACAGAGAAACTCATAGAAGAATCCTATCACTCTTCGACCTTAGCGCCCTCCCCATTTACCGATATGCTATCCAGGGGAGACTGTGGTCGGTCGCCAGACTTCCGAGTCCGGAGCGTGAGTGGATAAAAGTGCTCATCGGGTTCTTCTTCCTCACTGCGGGGTTGTTAGCGTCTGGAAAATCATTGCCTAATAACTGAAATCATGAGACAAAAGGTGGGGACTCAACGTACGGAAGCTTCCAGGCGACATAGTCTTCGGTGCTCAAGCCCTCGCGGCCTTCCTGGAGCGAAGCAAAATCACCGGGGGTCATCATTCCCGAGCGATCCCGAGGAGAACCCGGAACAGAAAGAGGACGGGAGATCTTCTGATCGGTGCCACCGATGATATCGAAATAATCTTCTTTCTCGTCAAAGGAGGAGGGATAGGCTGTGGCTAAAATTAGCAATCATTCTGACCATAACAATTTGAAAAGGGACCAGATCATACCTCTACGGAGAGCCAATTGGCGCGCCTTGACGTACTCCAGGCCCATACGCTTCCAGTCAAGCAAATCACTCAATCGCTCTGTCCGGTTACGCTGGTTGATACGTTGACGCCGGCTCTTGGAGGTGAAGTTGAACATGAAGTCAGTCAGCTGGTTGACCGAGTCGTCCACTCCCTTCGACCGACGGTCTACAATGTAGATTCCGTAGTCCGACGAGTTCTCAATCAGTTCTTCCATGTAGCACCCGAATCCTGACAGGTTTGTAGTGATACTTGGCACACCCATCACAGTGCACTCGGCCGGAGTGTATCCCCAAGGCTCGTAGTAGGAGGGGAACACTCCCAAGTGGGTTCCACGAACAAAGTCGTCATAGTCAAGTGGCAGCACCGGGTTCGAAGAGTTGAGGAATTCAGGATGGAACACAATCTTGACGCGGTCGGAGGAGTTATTGAACAACTCTACGCGACGCAGCTGGTTTAAGACGGGATCCTCGTGGTCATTCACCATGTTGTGCGTGACAATAGGGGGGAGGCCGTGGCGTTTCATTGCGAACAGGCGACGGCGCAAAAGGACCCGATCTTGGCTGGTGATGAGGTCCTTCTCGTCGGGCATGTTGTCACCCTCCTTCCACGAAAGGCAACGCTCATACATGCGCTTTCCAATACCCTTTTCGATGTTCTCAATTGTATCGCGGAGGGACTTGACCACGGCCTGTCCCTTGAGTGACTCCACCGTCAAGGAAGAGGTTTGTGCGGGCATGATGATAAAGGCGACCACGGTAGTAGTTGAGCCACTGGTCTTCAATCGATGGTTGAGACGAGCCAATCCCTCGATAAACATGTCCACTCCCTTATTTCGGTACTCGTACCGACCAGCGGTGAAGAGGTAGAGAGTGTCATCCAAATCGAAATCATTGTGACCGTAGAAGTGACCGCGAACAAAATCATTGATCTTCTCCTTAGCTTGCGAGTGCAAGTTCTGGAACTCGTGCATGGCGGAGAATTTCTTGACATTCAGACCGTTCGGGAGGACACCATCGGGCTTGCGCTTGAGCAAATGCTCGCTCTCAAAAGCCGTAATGTGCGACACTGTAGTGAAGACGTCTGCGCTGTGCGCAGCCGCGCGTTCAATGCAGTACCGGTGGTAGATTCCACGCTTCCCAGCCTCAGCATCCACATCGAAATGTTGGAGGTTATTGTAGAAATCCACTGAGCCAGCACAGAGATAACGACCCAGCAGAGTAGCATGCGTGGTGAAGATGGTGGTCAGATCCATGTGACGCCTCTTAGTCAATGGCAAGGCCACACCAGCTAGCCATTCGTGGAAATGAGCCACCACGGCCCGACGGCGCTCGTGGGCGATGTACTACAGGCAATCGAGTCAGTACCCGCGCAGTAATATAATCCTTTTACCGAGATTCAATTCAACATACCTCGCCCAAGAACCATGCGACCAGGTATCCAAAGACAATGGCCTCGTTGGTTTCGTGATCGGCAGCGGGCGCTGGGATGCCGGAGGTGTTCCACAGATCGCCCTTCCACTCGTCCAACCATCGGTAACCCGTGCCGGTATTGATGAGCAGCACCCGCGGGGCCCCTTCAATCAGCCAGCGACCGTAGACAATCTCAATGCCACGCTCTTTCATAGATGCGATGGTATCACGCATAGCTGGGCTGGACGGTGTAAGTTCTTCCACCTCGACAGCGGCCGAAGCTCGATTCAAAGGTCCGATCATGGTGTAGCGCTCGCCGTACTCAGCCGTTGTGACGGGCGCCTTGGACTTGAGTACCGAGTAGATGCCGCCGACCCTGTTGGCCACCTCCGTCGCCACTTCAAAGAGCATGTGGTTGCGAACATCGCGCTTGATCGGCTCAGAGCCGTTCTCGTCAGCCATTGCGAGCAAAGTTCCCCCAAGAAAAAAGAAGAAGAAATCAACAGAAGGTTGCAGAGGGGAGAAGAGGGGAAAAGGTTGAGAGCTTTGGAACCAGAAGTGGAGGATTGAGCTCCGGACTCGGTCTGTGCGGGGATACGCGGGATCCCAGTTTTTGACTTCCCCAGAGTTGGCTGGGGAACAAGAAGAAAAGGAAATCTTGGTAATTATATGAGCTGAAGAAGCTGATGAGCTTTGTTTCTAAATAAATTTCGACCCCCTAATCTCACATCACTTCGCCCCCAGAGCTATAGCAATAACTCCGTTCACGAATACGGTTACAGCGGCGGAGAACAGAACGTCCCGCATACTACAACCGGGCTAACTGCGTCTGGGCACACCGTGTGACCAAAGACCTCTGAATCCTTGGTTCATTGATGAATTTTCCTTCCAATCCAGCCACCGGTCAAGCTAGTCCCTTTTTGACAATTGATTTTTTATTCAATGATATAAAAGACTATGGAAGAGTTTTTTACCCCTGACCAACTTTCAGGCCGGATGTAACACTGTTGACCTTAGTGTTTTAAAGTATTCTTTTCTTATAGCTCGGCGTCAGTTCGGCCCGTGCTAGTCGATCCATTGTAAATCCTCAATGCACTCCAATCATTGTCTTTTTCTATCTGCGGCGCACTGATTTTTCTTCTGCACGGGGGCGCCACTGAAACGGGAATCAGGTTTATCGTGAAGCTGGTCTGGGGAAAGCTGATCTTATGATGTCATAGCGGGTCCGAAGATCTGTCATCTGGTCGGTTATCCACAAATTATCAAGATATTACGATATTAAAGCGGCACTAAAGCTAGCTAGGCTGAAAATTCAAAAGCTACAATGATGTACCTGGCTAAGGTCCTTTCAGCATGACTAATTCATCCTTGACAACCTTGCAATCCACAATGCATTGATATCTCTTTGCCTCGTGCTTAGGCGCCGGATTCTTTATTTTGTGCTTTGTTTGGAGCCCTTTGTAACTTAGCGCGTCAAGTGACATAATCCAATTCTTTAATATTGTGAGGCTCAAGTATAATGCTAAAAGGATCAAAGGCTAAATATGGCGATACATTTGTGACCCTCCAGCTTGTATATAAGTCCTACCTTCTTATCGCCGAAAACCAAAACGCCACTTTTACCTGAACTTGGAGCCCTTCAATTCTTCTATTCGGGACAAGTAATACCTCCCCGTACCTCCGGTTGAGATCAGCACTCCAATTTATTCAGGCCTCGGAAATGCCTTGTCATGAATAGTCATCCGCCCCCAGATTCCCATTCAACCTGCTCCCGACAGCTTCCATTTCCGTTCAATATAGCGTCTCGAATCTGGCGGCGACTATGGCATGGAATCCTACTATCTTGCCAGAAGGCTTCGCCCTCGTCTGGTGCTAGAATACCTCTGACACCCTCCCCAACCCAGTCCAATGAAGAGACACGAGGTTCCCCACCGAGCTACCGACCCGTTCCCTACGATGGTGTCTCATCCTTAATGGACGTAGACTACCTTCGCGGTAACATCAACCGGGATGGCATATCACAGGACGGCCAAATGAGTTCATTACGAGTAATCAACCCGGACATACGCACGCCAAGATCCAGTACAATCTCTTATTACGACATGTTTGATGATATTGATGATAGAGTAGGACGGCGGAGTTCCCATGTGCCCTGTCTCCCAGATTTCTGGTTTACAAGAGCTCCAACACCACCCTTGTCTGTCAGCATTGGACTGGGCCTCCAACAACTAGGGGAGTCCATGATGGCCAACCAGGAGTCCACGGACGCTGAACCTTGCCCTTCTCCTGCGACCGAGAGTATGCCAGAGGAATTCTCAACCCCGAGTAGTCCGAATGAACGTCCCTTCCCTAAGAGACCTCAAGGCCTTCCTCCGGGCGGGTTTTCTCGCGCGATGGGATTTTTTATGCCACAACTGTCTCTCATTTCATCGGAAACTAACATAATCCAGGATTGTCGTCTGGAAGATAATAGCGACGTTGATACGGCTCCAAGCCCTCGACCCCGTGTCCCATCAATTCACTCAAGCCTCGGGTCTTCATTGAGCTTTGCCCAATATCGCAGTCAATGGCTGCAAAATTGCCAATCATCACTGACAGGCTCTCGGCCAGCTACTCCAGATCCACCGGAGCCTAAGGTTGTGATCTCAAGCCACCAGCACCAGCCATCCGGTGTTTCCGCATCTGGCAATTCAGGTGGGGCGCGCTCACGTAGTAGGACTCGTAGAGTCTTTAGCAATTATTCCAACAGCTCATCATCTAGTCCGTCAGTCACATCGCAATCTTCTCATTGGCAGTATCGTGGCCTTTTTGAGAGCATTCTCAACTTGCCTTATCTCTCACTGACTCTGGCTGCAGGTATGGCTGCTCATAAGCGTAGATTTGGCTAGGAAAGCCGAAAGGAATAAATACAAAAATAGTACATTTCCTTATTAGCTGAGCCATCAATAGAATAATTTCAATTCTTGACATTAAAATGCCATTCAAAGCGTGAGAGTTGTTGGTTTTGGACTCTAAATTTGGAACTAGAATCCGTGATCCGTGCGTCAGGGTCCAGTGAACAGGCACGCCATTCTCCCTGGACAGATTGTTTGCAATACAACTTCCATCTTTTGTAGACCAAGACCTATGTCATTAAGTATCCACTGGGTCCTTCTATAGATGGGTCAGTTATTCAATCAGCCAAAGATCAATGCCTATTCGTCGATGAAGTCATGTCTCCACAATGACTTCATGATGCTGTCACTGTTGTCTATGTATGAACAAGTGTACTGGTTCACGAGTCGATTAGCTCCATGGAAAGGTATTTAAAAGCTGGCGGGCGGCCCTTCAATGACCTCTTCATTCTACTCTTCGATTCCTTACAACAACACAATCACAATCTCCAAGGTATGTGGCCGTCTAAAACCTCAATTGCTTCCTAGAAAGCCAGAAACTTACCATTCAATCTAACAGACACTCCCACTCCCACCTAAATCTCCACTTATCCTTCACAATGGTCCGCGGTGCCGAATACGACAACGGAATTCCCCAGTCCGACAACCCCATTGAGGCTGGCGAGACTAAGGCCCACGGTGTCGGCAACAACGTAAGTATTCCAATTCAGTATCACCTGAATACTTCTAACATCTTTTCCACAGGATGCCCCTCTGAACCACACCCAGAAGGTCGCCCCCATGCCCGAGGAGACTGGCTCGCAGCGCAATGATGTCTTCCCCGGTTTCAGCGGCGCCCGCCCTAACCACTCTGGCAGTGGCAAGGGTGGTCACGAGCCCAAGACTCTGGGTGAGAAGAAGGGTCTTGGTTCCCTGCCCGGCGTTTAAACACGACATCTCCGAACATTTATGACATCACTTTATCTTTATCTCCCTTGATGGGGGAAACACCTTAAAAAGCATCAAGGTGGCACGAGTTACGCATCAACTTTGTATACGTACGCTGCGCGATCCGAACTGGAGTCTGGATCTGTTTCTAGGGCTTTTTGCTAGTTAAAGCTTGAATACGAAATATTGTACAACTATTCATCTGTTTCGGGATACGATTAGAGCTGTATAATGCCTAAATCTAAATGGCCCTCCCGAGGTATCGAGCTGTAGTACTCATCACATATAGTTCTCTTTATAGAGCATTCATGTCGCAAGTTTTGTCCTTCTGTCTCCCTTCGCACCGTGCCAGCCTAGATCTATAAAACGTGTTGTATGCTGGCGACACACTTCCCCCAGGGCATGGTATCTCCTTTTGAGTACACCTTTGGTAGGGTGAGTTCTCGCTGAGTATAATCACAATTTCCACTGAATAAGTAATTATATTTGTGCACCACGTGCATATATATAGTTCTTTTCTTTCGCTTGAAAGATGTTTCCGAGGCAATTGAAGACAACTTTGAAACCCTTGGAAGCGCACTCAAACTTAAAGAGTTTAATCAGATATCCGTACGTTAGCTTCCAAGTTTAGCCTGGGCAGATTTGACAAGCTCATCGCCCACTTAAGTCTCCTGCAGGAGATCTATTGTCAGGGTGAGAGATAACCTTTAGGCCACAGCAGTCCTATGAGACAAAAGAAGCATATTGATATGTGTAAAATGCAAACGCCATACAAACGCCATGGCCATTGTTAACCCCACTTAGATCTAATACATGTAAACGCTGAAACATGTTATATGTAAAACATGTCATTCATAAAACATGTAACATGTAACTGGAATCGACCTGAAATTATAATTTTTTGAACTGTAAAGCACTGGGAATACAATCTCGTCATCCTTTTTACTACTATCGAGCTCAGAGTAAACTGCCGTAAATCTGTCCGCTATATTGAAAAGAAAAGTAGAAAGAAACAGAACTATGCACAAGGCTTTTACTAAGAATTGGTTCTCGGTCTTGGCTTCTCGGCCAAACATCTACGGCTCTCAAATAACAAATAAGCATCCGGCTAGTCCATCATAAGCAGGTAGAGTCATTCTTTGTTTAGGATTTTGTAAAGATAAAAAGAAGGACATAGAAGAATGAGAAAACGAAAAATAAACGTAAAAGACAAAGCAGTACAAGAGTAAACCCGCGTTCACAAAGCTAGACTGGGGCGTTTGGGCGTAATATCGGTCGGTCGGTCGTTATTTGTCGCGTTGGGTTGTATATTCGGTTGGCGCTTTGGGAATTGACAGGCAGTCACAGTCGCGTTGGGCCTTCAAGCACGAGGGAGCTTCTCGAGGATAACCAGAACCGCCTTGTCGCCGTGACCTTTTACATAGTCTATAAGTTCCTCAGTAACACCAACCACACCTTCAGCCTTCAACTTCGCAACTTCATCCTTGAAACCACCCGAAACCCAAATCTCATCAAGAATAGTAGCAACAACAATACCATTCGTCTTAGTAACCCGGACAAGTTCGCGTAGAGCAGGATCGGGGCCAACGTGGCCAAGGGTAAATGTGCCAACGCACACAACAGTATCGTAGGTCTCGTCGGGCTTCGCGATAGGTCGGTTCATATCAGCTTGATCTAGATTCCGATAAACGCCAGTATCTCTGGCAATGTCAAGCATAGGGACAGATAGGTCAATTCCATCGATTGCTTTAGGGCGGGCAATTGAAAGCGCCTGTCCCACGAGTCCAGTTCCACAACCAGCATCCAGGATAATGCTGTTTGCGGGACCATTGGCTTTTGCGTATTTCAAAGCTGTCTGGGCAACGAGCACAGGAGCAACATACTCCTGAGCCTCATCGCCAACTTCGTCGTTGTATGTTGCAGCCCACTTATCGTAGATGGACATGCATTCTTTACTGTTAGGACTGTCTCGAGCCTGTTGGAGGTACAGAGCTGGAGATGGAGCAGGAATTGCAGGAGACATGTTGACAGGAGTTGATTCCTGAAAGATGTGTTGAAAGGGAGTTAGGAAGTTTGAAAGAGAGGCTTGTAAGATGTGTTCGCAATTGTTTGATTTTTTTCTTTCACGTACATGTCTCGTTCTTATAGCTTTGAAAACTACATGTATTTGTATTCTCCTTTACAAATGTTCACTAGCGTAATACGCAAAAATGCGGGGTTTTCGCGAATCCTACCCAAAGCGATGCCGTTTCGTCGATCGGTGATGTCGGTGGTCAATGATCTCCGGTATACTCCGACCCCGCGGTAGCTAAAAAAAGGCGCCTGCGAGTAATAACACGCAATATGCATCGAAATAACCGTATGCACAATTAACAGACCTCGTAAAGTCGCTACAGTTGCTCTACTTTCCCGCTTCCAACATCAGACCACCATGTAGTCAAGAAAAACCTACACTGCCCCGCTGATCCTCAACAATGAGGGATGAAACTGTATGGAATCGTCAGCACCAATGGTGTCATAGTATATCCCCGCGTGCATCGTCAACAGCGGAGACAACTTGCATGCGCATTGGTATTGCCTCGAAGTGTCTGTGCAACGAAAAACAGGTTTAGATCAAGTTCTCAGACGATATAGGATACTTAACATAATCTATTCTCGTAAAGGGGTTTTGGTAAGATCGTGTCGACCAATCAGCCTCAAGGCTACTTCCTTCAAATATGATTGTTCTCCAGGATATGACCACACAGTTTGGCTACTGCTAAGCCTTAATTGGTATCGTTCGGTCACTTTTTCCAGTCTAAACAATGCGTCCTAGCTTTCAGTGGCTTCTGGTGATTATAGCTGGGGTCAAAGCCACAAGGCGTCGCTCGTCACTGATTCTTCAAAGATACGATCCAGGGCGGTACCTGATGGAGTCGATGAGGGGAGACCAGCCGAAACATCCTTTGATCCAAGCCAACCAATTCTCCCAACGGAGTGGATCTGATGCGCATTGCGGGCCCGGAGGCCAATGCTCCTGTACGTCAGCCATTGACTGCAGCCTGCAACGGAAGTGGAGGACCAAAAGAGGGGCTAGGGAGCATGTGGGGAGCTCGAAGAGGCTCCGGAGGCTGGATCTCACAAAGTGGCCGAACCTTTGAAGAGAAATGTCTGCATCTAGGCTTTCCACCGTAATTCTGAGAGGTCAATGGCTTGCATGAGAATGATCACAACATTGAAGCTTTTAACTGCTAATTTATTTCTTTTTGCATAAGCGCCATAAGCCTAGGAAAGGCCCTTATGGGCTCAGACATGCTCGTTGGGCGTAGCCCCACCTTGGCACAGATGGTGTGGTACATGCAGCTGCTAATATAAGCTGTGGTTCTAGGTCTCTGCAGTGAAGGTACCTCGTCCGGTTTCCCCTCAATTCATCCACCTCTAAGGACTCTGGTGCTGAATAGATTCCTCAAATGGAGTCATCAGTACAGGTGAGCCTAGTGGGCCTTCATTTGGGCAATATGATGCCATTTTTGACTTTAGAAAGACGTAACGCGCAAAGCTAGATATTGGAGGAACCATTGTACACTGGCTTTGGCTGACTTGTCTCTGTGCTGGAGATCGTGTCATATGCAACAAGAGCTCGGCCTTGATCCCTGATTTGTGAAAGGCCATTAGTATACAGGCTTGTGGATCTACGATACAAAGCAGGAGTTGGTACCAATATAGACGCTAATCAGAATTAATTTCAAGTCACTCACAAGAAACGCCGGGGCTAGTTCTATCAATGCATATCGTGCACAGGCTATGTTATGATGCGTAGCAAATGACAAGAATGCTTCTGTACAGCTTCTAAAAATGTCATACCGGTAGCTGAGAGGGCAACCTTGAGGAATTATATGTATAAGGGCAGGATCATGAAGGCGTTCATGTATCAAGGAAATGAATGTACGGGGAAGTCAAGATTGAACGGATCAAGACTCGGCAGAGCCAGATCCGTTTTCTTCTTGCTCATCGTTGGCAGGCTCCTCGGGCTGCTCTGAATCGAACATTGGGGCGGCAACACTCTTCGCTTGCACAAGCTGGAGAAGTTTATCTCCTAGGACGCCAGCGCCGTCGATCTTGGCCAGCTTGGTTCGGAAATGTTCGATGTCGATTTGCATCCTGGAATGGGCATTAGTACATAACATAACATAGATGCACGATTATATGAAGACTAACCTCTTTTTACCAGTTTCAGACTGGACGCTCGCCTCGTCAAAAGCTTTGACCCACTGGTCTCGGTAGCTGCTAAACACAGGCCCCATGATCATATCGACAGTCATTTCGGGTAAATGTTTACTCAGCACACGGTGTAGAGTACCTGTCTCCTTGGCCAAGGTCTCCATGTAGGAATGAACCGCAGAAGAATCATTTTCAGCATCCCAATCAATCTTCTTCATGGCATTAACATGGACCGTTGAGCGCGAGCTCATGATATCCACAAGCTTTTCATGGATTCCGTTCTGGTGCTCCTGGCATAACCTTTTGACCTTGTCAAACTCGGCCATGACTTGGTTTCCTTGCCCATGGCGACGTACAAATTCCCTGACATACGGCACAAGAGCCACAACAAAGCTCAGCGCTTGGGATGAAAGTGCAAGATGTTTGGTTGTAATGTTCTTCAATCCCGCGCTACGCGTAGCACCGGCGCCAAGGATCAGTTGAGAAGACCTGGAGTTAAAGAGCTTCAGAATCTCTAATAATTGAGGAGCAATGTCTTGGATCATATTCGGAATATTTGCCATGAGGAATTCAAATTCCTCAATACTGCACATGATGGCAACGGCGGAGTCTGGCAGGATGTATTTCTGTTCGTCAATAACCGCACTGCGCACCTTTTCTTTGCCTGATCCATTAACGACAGAGCTGTTTTCCGAAGAATCGGTCTGCTCCTTTTCATTGTAAGGTATCCAGATCTTAGAGATCTCAGCCCATGCCTCGATGTCTTTGGTGCTTGCGTCCAGGATACGGGTCAAAATAGTGACCTGAGTTTCTCCGAAATCGCGCGCATCCCATCGGTCTGCATCCATGACTTTGACAATGCGATGTCGTTGTGCCTCACCGAACCGCGAGATGAAATCGCGAATCTGATTACCCACAATTGTCCGAAGTGCAGTACCGCCTCGGCCCGAAATGGCCTCGCATTCGTCCGCAAAAAGACGGTTGAGAGTAAAATACTTGAGAAATTCTTCCTTGGAAAGCTGGGCTGTCTGTTCAGATCGAACCTTCAGAACCTTGGTGACCTGGGATTGAGCAATATCCACCGCTTGACCAAGAAGACTTGACATGTCCAAAACTTGTAAGATCTCATCTTGAGCCATCTGAGCAGAAGGTGACGGACGCCCATCCGGAGACTTGACAGTTATGTGTTGTGGGCTTAGAGGCGACTTCGCACCGACGGTCGGAGGATTTTCGAGGCCACTAGCAATATCCAGGAGAATCTTGACTTGTGTGCTTAATCGACGTAGGCATTCACTAATACCAGTATAGACCGCTAAGAGCATTTGATAGGCATCTTCAGGGTCAAGAGCGCGCAGGTTACGTGCAAGGACGGAAGACTTTTCTTGCTGGCTTCGCTGACGGTCCCCAACGGTTGAAACTGATACCATGGATTCATTGTCATCATCACTTGAGCTGGGTAAATGTTTTCGGATAAGCCCTTTCATCTCTCGCAACACAGCCGCCTTGAAGGAGGTTGCCGCAGGCGTGGTGAAGCGAGCTCTTGCAAGTCCAGTGAGCTGAACATGCAATCTGGATCGTAAATCATTATCAATGTTCATGTATGCGGGAGATACCATCGATACAGGACGGTTTCCACCTCGTTGACGTAGGAAAGAGGAGCCCCAGCGCTGCAAAGTGGCATCCGAGGACACATTTTGGACGTGGTTACGCAAGTCACCCAGAAGATCATTCAAGAAACGGGTTTCATATCCCATTCCGATACGCTGTCTTAATTGGGCAAGGTCTTCGGATGCACCATCAAGAGCCTTGAGTCTTCGAAGATCAATTGCTCGTCGGGGGAGGTCCTTTTCATCCTCTTCGGCAGGACGATTAGACACCTTCTCGCCAGCCATCAACTTCTCTACCTCTTCCAGTTCGTCAGAAGCAACCTCAATGTCACCCTGTTCAACCAAATCCTCACATCGGGAAACAGACTCCACCACATCACGAAGTTGGGCCACGGCAGCAGCTAGCATGCGTACATTCTCTCTTCGTCGGCGTAAATTAACGATCTTCAGGCCACCCAATGCCATCTCCTTGTCGATTTTTTGGAGGTCTCGGCGCAGGACCTGGATTCGTTCGACTGAGTCGGCTGCCTCCGCATGTAATTCGCGTAATGAACCCAGTGCCGTGAAGAATGATTTGGAGGCGGTCGAAATAGAGGAAATCAGATGAATTTCCACGGTATCCATATACCAAGAAAGCTTTTCTTGCAGAATAGCATTGGTGGCAAGTGCTTTTCTGCCGGTCTGAACAGGCTCCGGTGCACCTCCATTGGATTGCTGGTCGTCTTTGACAGGAGGCCGGGGTGGTCTCACCACTTCCGATTTTTCTGATATCACGTCAAAGGTTCGAGGATTCTCCAGGTGAAAGTCTTCTTCGAGATAAACAGATGGGATTGTCGACAGCGGTGTTACCGCAGGGCCTCGACCGCGCAATGAAGGCCGTCGGCCTCTTGGATCATAAGGCGAAGTCGGTCGTGAGGTGGTCGATATGGTTGAAGACCTCCGCTCCGGGCTCCATGGCATCAAAGATTCCGTAAATTCAGGCTTGGGTGACTTGATGTTCGGGGTTGTTGCTCCTTCTTCTCCGGTGCCTTCTTTCGACTGCTGGAAGACATCATACAGTGAGCCGACTTGCGACAAGTAAGGCTGAAACACCTTCGAATCTACGTGGGTGATGTTTGTCAAGGTCACCGGTGGAATGTCGCGGGATGACGGAGGTTTGTATCCAGTAGCCGAAACAGCGGTATGGGGGGTTAAGCCGGTTCGAGTGATCGGGGGCTGCAAGAGGGTCGAAATGGCTGTAGTGACATTCTCACATTAGTCTCCTTGTATTTATTTGATTTGCACACTGCTAATATATAAATCCTACCGTTTTGTCCGGACTCTGCAATAGATCCTTGGTGCTGTGAGACATCTAGGATCCCTCCAATGCTCACGATAGAGCTCGCCGTGGATCCCCTCCTCAGGGGGAACCGCTGAGGGGGAACTCGAGGCGACTCCAGCTGGGTCGTTGAATAGTGTGAGATAGATGGTGTGGATGCGCCAGACGCCAGGCTGTCAATTGACTTGCGCGGGCTGTTCGCCATCTTGTCCACGTCCGCACGGCGGATGCGACAGCCACCGGGGTCGATCGTTGGGGAAGCTCGGGATTATCTGATCATGACAGATCAACCACAAGTCCGCCGAGCTCAGGGCTCTAAAACCGCGTCCACCTTCAGCAAGAAGCTCCAGGTGCTGGGGTCTCGGATCTAGATTTGCTTCGAGGCCAGGTGAGTACTGCCAAGCAGGTGTCGTGGCATTGTTTCTAAGGTGCCATGCCCAGCTCTACCCAATCGGGAAAGGCGCTAATCTCGGATTAAACATTACTCCGCTCCAGCCATTGTTGCCTCAGGAAATGGGCCGAATTCCACTTAACGCGTCTACGGGAAGGAACGCGTCGCGCTCGCGATTTCCATGTTCCCCTAAAAGTTCTCCCTTCCCTTGTGTCCACAGATTCGCCAGTCTTTCCATCCCCTCCACACCCCAAATCTCTACCAAACACCATGGATAGACGCACTCCCTACACTCTAAGCGTTCTTGCGCCTAGTACAAATGGTGCTGATGAGTCGAAAACCGCCATTCAAAATAAATTAAAGGATTTTGTGCTACAATTCCAGCTGGACAATGCATTCATTTACCGGTATGGAATCCACAAAATTTGCATATCCCAGAGTGGCTTGTATCCATGACTGACTCAAAGAACCTCACAGAGATCAATTACGGCAGAATGTCCTTGTGAAGCAATACTACTGTGATATTGACATTGCCCACCTTATTTCCTTCAATGAGGAGTTGGCCCACAAACTTACTACAGAGCCCGCTGATATCATTCCTTTGGTAAGGATATCCTTCAATCACATTGTTGACTTCGCCTAACCCTGAGTAGTTTGAATTGGCCCTGCAGGATTGCACCCGTCGCATCGTCTACTCTGGTGACCGAGACATCACCCTTCCATCCCACCAATTGCTTCTCCACTCCTCAGCATCGCATATTTCCATCCGCGACCTGAACGCCACTAATATTTCTCACCTTGTCCGTATCCCTGGTATCGTCATCGGAGCTTCCACCATCTCATCAAAAGCAACCATTGTTCATATCCGTTGCAAGAACTGCGACCACAGCGAAAATATCCATGTTGACGGTGGATTTTCTGGTCTGACCCTCCCAAGACGTTGTGGACGACACAAGGAACCCGGCGACCAGCCTGGCGAGGAATGCCCCCTCGACCCCTATGTGGTGCACCATGAAAAGTGCCAGTTTGTGGACCAGCAGGTTCTCAAGCTCCAGGAAGCCCCTGATCAGGTTCCGGTTGGTGAGTTGCCACGCCATGTCCTGATTTCCGCCGACCGGTACCTTGCAAACCGAGTTGTTCCTGGTTCGCGCTGTACAGTCATGGGTATCTTCTCGATCTACCAGGCGAAGGGTGGCAAGAAGGAAGCTGCGGTAGCCATTCGCAACCCGTACTTGCGTGCTGTTGGCTTGAACACCGACGTGGATCAGACTGCCAAGGGTAATTCAATTTTCTCGGAAGAGGAAGAGCAAGAGTTTTTGGAGCTGAGTCGCCGGCCTGACTTGTATGAGGCTATGGCTAGCAGCATTGCTCCATCAATCTACGGAAATGCCGATATCAAGAAGGCCATCGTTTGTCTTCTGATGGGCGGCTCAAAGAAGATTCTTCCTGATGGAATGAAGCTTCGTGGTGACATCAACGTTCTCATGCTGGGCGACCCCGGTACCGCTAAATCCCAACTGTTGAAGTTCGTTGAAAAGGCGGCTCCAATCGCCATCTACACCTCCGGAAAGGGTTCTTCAGCAGCTGGTTTGACTGCCTCTGTGCAGCGCGATCACACCACCCGCGAGTTCTACCTGGAGGGTGGTGCTATGGTTCTTGCCGATGGCGGTGTGGTTTGTATTGATGAGTTTGATAAGATGCGTGACGAAGATCGTGTGGCTATTCACGAGGCCATGGAGCAGCAAACTATATCCATTGCCAAGGCTGGTATCACGACCATTCTTAACTCCCGAACATCGGTCTTAGCCGCCGCCAATCCGGTTTTTGGTCGATATGATGATTTGAAGACCCCCGGCGAGAACATTGACTTCCAAACCACCATTCTGTCCCGTTTTGATATGATTTTCATTGTTCGGGATGATCATGAGCGTGGCCGTGATGAGAGAATTGCTCGTCACGTCATGGGTGTTCACATGGGCGGTCGTGGTATGCAGGAGCAGGTCGAAGCCGAGATTCCGGTTGAACAGATGAAGCGCTATATCAGCTACTGCCGAAGTCGCTGTGCTCCTCGTCTCTCGCCCGAGGCCGCTGAGAAACTTTCTTCCTACTTCGTTTCCATTCGAAAGCAAGTTCACCGAAGCGAGATTGAGTCCAACACCAAATCATCTATCCCCATTACTGTGCGTCAACTTGAAGCTATTGTCCGTATCACCGAGTCTCTGGCGAAGTTGTCCCTCTCTCCTATTGCCACTGAGGCCCACGTTGATGAGGCCATCCGACTCTTCCTTGCCTCAACCATGGATGCTGTCACCCAGGGCGATGGTCAGGGCAATAAGGACCTCATGCAGGAGGCATCCAAGATCGAAGATGAGCTCAAGCGCCGTCTTCCTGTTGGATGGAGCACTAGCTTGGCGACTCTGCGTCGTGATTTTGTCGATGGCAAGGGTTATTCCGAACAGGCTCTCAACCGCGCTATCATCGTATTGCAGCGGAGAGAAACCATTCAGATCCGCTCTGGTGGCTCCCAGATCTACCGAAACACTGCATAGATGCTCTTATGATTCTGACATGTTGACTTGAATATCCCGTGTATGTGCTATGGGTGATGGAATTTTCTACGGCGTGCATTTGTTTCGGCTGCGGAGTTAGGTAGGAGTTTGCGTGATATCAAACCTAGGGTCATATTTCCAACCCAAATGCATATTCATAATTTCAATCAAAACAACCATTTTGTATGTACAACCACAAAAATACCTCATTTACAAACCCAACTGCCAAGCCCTTAGTGTCAGGCTGCATATCCCAACTCGGCAGACCCTCACTTCCGTTAAAGCCGTGTAGGGCGTTAGGCACCAACATTCTTGCCAAATCACTCATAGACCGGACCCTTTTCCAAACCCACAGAGCAGCTGGGCTTTTCCTTGGCAATGCATGTCTGGTGCAACATCATAGGTGCCAAGCCAGCGCCAGCTCTGCGGCTGTCTGTGGCTGGGAATTAGGGCTGCGTCGTGCGCCACGATAATGAGGAATTGACGGCGCACGGAGGAAATGACATGATAATACTTTTCTCTGACTTACTTCTCCTCACTAAAGCCCCATATTTTGTGCGCTGGGTAAGTCCACATGGATGTGGATAGCAAATAAGTCCATGACATGTGTCCGACAACAATGCAGCCTGAACTTGGACCGGAAAATCTCTGGGCAATGGTATAAAAGGATGCTCTTTACTCTGTAGCAACTTAGACTAGCACAATCCAATTCATTCAATTTCTCTTGATATCCTTTATCTATTTCGTCATGAGTTTCCACGAGTCAGCAACCGACATCGAACTTGAGGATGGCCACATTCTCAAAGCCAAACTACGCGATGGAGAGGGCGAAGAACGAGAGGCTGAGATGAACTTGAATGATTTTATCGGCAATGATAATGGTATGAAGCAATCTGGTCTATCCTAGTCGGGCTTATCGTGTTAATACCTGTCTTTCAGGCTCTTTCTGTTGGGGTGGGGAGAACTTTAGAGAAAGTGCCACCAATATCGAGCTTTCCATTGAGGGGCCTGGAATTCCTGTGTTACGGGCCAACTTGTTTGATGTGGAGGGGGAGGAGATTGAGGCCAATATTAACTTGTCTGAGCGGCTTTCTAATGACAATGGGGAGCTGGTCTTTGTTTAATACTGGTTCTAATGGAATGGTTGAGTGGTTACAGGATTAGTCTTTAGGGCATAGGTTGTCTTTCATAGCCTGTTACATAAGTGATTTGCATCATAATGCCTTGGAAGGCTTGATTTATAGGACTATTGATATGCTTTTACCTATAATTGGCCCTAATGGATGAATCCACGAAATTCCCATGCTATGCTAAGATATGAGCACGGAGTGTGATAATTGAAACACCACAAAATTAGTTAAATACCCTCACTAACCGCATTTAAAGTAGCGCAGTAATTGTAAGGCAGAAAAAATGTTATCTCAAGTATTTAAGGACATCGCATCACCTCGCTTAATTCACGTCAATATACGAGGTACCGCTTCATTAGAGCTATGATATAGGTAAGAAAGGGTGGCTCAGTGGTATCACTCTTTGATCACCTTCACATCCCAGCGTATTGTACAGAGTAACGTGAGCAAGTAGTCTGGGTATGTACTCAATTATAGCTACTTTAACTGCGGTTAGTACGGGTGTTTGACTAATTTTGTGGTCTTCAATTAAAAAGCTCCTTGTTCTATGTGGCATCTCTACGTAGGCTCAAATCTTACTATTACTTTGATGAATGGCACACCTACATTGCATTCTGGTCAAGTTCAATGTAGTCAAGCTGTTCATTGTTTCTCATCACTAGGTATCCCCAGGGAACAACCTGAAGATGAATAAAACACAAGACTACATCCATTCACAGCAGGGGATCACAAGAGGGAAATGTAGTCTTCAGAACCCTCAGGGTGTAGGAGGGAATTAAATCGGTTCACCATATCCCTATGCTTCCTTGCTATGCTCCTTGTCGTGTGGCTTATCGTGGGCATGATCGGGCCGCTTGCAGTGACAGGGCTTGGTCGTTCCCATGGCCCAGAAGGTGCCTGTTTGCCTACATACTCGCCATGCGCAGCATATCTGGCTTCACGGTCAGCGACCTCGTTGCCAATGACACCACTGTGGCTAGGTACCCAGTGAAGCTGGATGTTTGCGCCTAGTCGCTTTAGCAATGCACTGGCCTCTAGAATATCTGCGAGCAGGGATTGTCTAGCCCATTGTTTGCACAGCGGGTAAAAGTGAGCTCTGGGTATCAGTTGCAGGCATGCGGAGGAGTCAGTGAAAACGAAGACCTCGTGCCGAGCGATGAGAATAGCCGGGTGATCCTGCTGGAATTTAGCAATGAAGCTCGAGGCTGTCCGGAGCGCTATCCCGATACCCAATAATTCTGCATCATTACTGGTTGTATCTCCATATGGGGGCTTTTCTCTCCACGAGTACCATTCATCACGCGTCGGGTCGAACCACACTGCTGCTGCACCGCCCTTGTTGCAAGCATTGACTCGCTGGAATGATCCATCTGTCCAGAAGATGTAGTAGTACACGCCGTCTTTGTAGAGCGGCATCTTCAGCATATCTGAAGCCAATTCTTTTGCAGCAGTGCGGTTCAGATTGTTTACCACTTTACCACTGAAGGGCTCGGGGTTTCTAGCAAGAGCTGATCGGCTTGAACTGGGAACAAGTTCTGCATCAGGACCAGTGTTCTTGAGAGAACTTACCACCCGGTGTCGAGGTGGATCACTAAGCCTGATAGGATCAGGACCAGCTTCAGGATCAGAATCAGCGTGCTTAAGAGAGCTTGCCACCCGGTGTGGGAGTTGGTGACTGGGTGGATCAAGCTTTCGGGAGCCTCTAGATGCATCAGAACCAGCGTTCTCAAGAGAACTTACCACCCGATGTGGGAGTGGGTGATTTTGTGGGTGTGGATGACTGGGTGGGTCAAGCTTTCGGGGGCCTCCAAATACACTATCATAAACTTCCTTAAAAGAAAATGCCACCGCGTGTGGGGGCGGGTCACTGGGTGGGTGACTGTGGGGGCGACTGGGTGGGCGACTGGGTATCTGACTGGGTAGTTCAGGCTTTCGGGAGCCTCCAAATGCATCAGCAAAAGTCGCCCTGATCCTATCAGCACGTTGTGATTCGGGTCCCCGGAAAGCAGCCGCTATCCCATGAATTCCTTCGCTGTCCCTATGAGTGGAGGGCTGTCTGGAGATGGGTAACGGGTCAAGAGTGAAGATGGGTTCAGGGATGGAAGGAGAGGTCTGGTCAACTGGCAGTGTGTAAGATTGAAAAGGACGAAGAATATTTGCTGCATTGGTATCTTCGATAACGGTATTTTCGATAGTGGGAATAATTTTTGGCTCGGGGGTGACGAGGTCAATGACCAGAGTCTCATCAACGTGCACTTTCTCACACCTCCGCCGTAAGTTGTACTGGTTCGCGAACGGGGTCTTTTGTTGAGTCTCAGACCTGTTGGGTCGGTGGGAATCAGGGCTCCGGCTTCTTCGTCGGGGGCTTCGGCTTCGTTGTCGTCGAGTCTTAGGCTCGAGAGTGGGATAGAAATCAGGGCTCCGGCTTCGTCGACGGGGGCCTCGGCTTCTTCGTCGCTCTTTTTGATCGGGATCCGGAGATGGAGACATGGTTCTTCTTAGCGGCTGGCAATGCCTCAGATATCCCCTCATGTCTGGAGAGTAATGGCTACCCATGATGGAAGCAAATCACAACGAAATGCCCTTGGGGTAAATGTAGTCACAAGTTGAATATCGCTCGAAAAATGAATTGTTTTCAAGTGGTATCCAGATAACATGGATTCTGCACAAGAAGAAAGAAACGAGGTATGGAAAGGAAGTTGTTTCTGGTGTCAGTGTAGGGGACGCGTTGGACTGTAGAGAGTGAAAGCTCGTCGTAACAAAGGAACGTGGACTGAAGATGGTGGATAAACAATAAAGCCAAGGCAAAAAAATAGCGGTCATGTCAAATCGCGTCTCCAATGCATAGATGTCTTTCAGGCAGTCGCGTTGAACCAGTCACTTCCGTCACTTCTGTATATACAATTTCACTTCATCCACTGCTGAAGAACTTCCATGGTTACGACGCTTCCCAGAGCCACATACAGTGATAAAGATATAGCGCTAGTAAGCTTTGATTGTTGCGTTAAACATCAAAAAAGGGAAGAAGGACAATTGCGCTGAGGACTCTATACTGATTGTTCCTCAACACATTTGACTTCGGTTCTATTTCTTGCATTGGTTTAAGAAACCCCATTATGAGCTAACATGGCCCATTTAACGGCACAATCTAGACCACTACTAAGTAGTCCCTTCAACAGTCTCGTGTTTTTATAAGCCAAGGCTGAAAACACAGTTATTCAACCCCAACTTGTCTTTACCATGCAGAATAGCTTGCAAATGAAGGTGCAGAGTTTACTGAACATCAAAAGTTACCCGTAGACAATTCTACTATATTTCTTTTAGTTGAGATAACTTCAAGATTTATAGAAAGCATGACCCACTCTGGGACCCACATGTACTACCCGCATGGCCAAGCTTCAGGTAAATGTGGGTAACCCAGTCCAGATGGCGTAGACGTATGAACAGACCTAGTGTCAGCCTTCTGGGTATGGATGATCTTTTTGTCACTCGGAAAATCCCGAGTTCGAAACCACTTGAGCGCATATTTTCTTTTTGCCCCTTCTCCGTTGATTCTCTATCATAATGTGTTAATCCAATTATTTGCACTGCAATCATGATCTAATCTTTTTTATTTCTTTTTTTTTATCGCTTGCCCAATCTATCTTGCCTTCTCTATTATGAAGGCGTGCAACTGAGGCTGAGTAAGGACAGTACTCACAAGACTCCCCAGTTTGATCGCAATATAGATTTACTTCGAAGCAGATGGCGATCATAAGGTAGGCGATATGGAACAAAATGTTCTTTAATAATGAATCATTTCAATCATTTAACCAAGATCTACTTAAGATAGCTAACTGTATACATCGTGAACCCGCATCAGACATGACAAACAGTACTCAGTATTAAAGTGCAAAGGCCAACAAATCAAGAACATAAAACCCCCAATTTAAAGCAACTTAGCGACATTAAAGGGTATTCAGATCAACAAATATTCCAACAATCAAAGCCAAACGTTAACACCATTTTCCATCACTCATCATCATAAACGCCCAAGGGAACATCGTAGGTAACAAGACAAGAGACGCCAAGATCAATGCAATGCAACTTATATAATTAAGAGGATTCAGTCGTATCCTCTGAAGCAGACACAGGCACAACCTCGGCCTCCTTACTCTCAGACTTTGGCGGAAGAGCAGTCTCCAGCAAGGAAGCAATAGAGGTAGTAATCTCAGACGAGAAAGCAGGCGGTGGCAAGACAGGAGTCAACTTAGCCGGAGGACCATTATCGTCGTCATAGACAACAGCATAGGAGAAAGCATTACAGTCCTCGGGATAATAATCCGAAGCAGTAAGCTCACCAAGCGGGGAACGATCTTCTTCCATTTTCTCGGTCTTCCGAGCCTCGGCAGCGGCAGCCAGGGCAACAGCCTGGCTACTACGAGGCAAATCAATACCAAGCTCGGAGGGTGGAACATTCTCCTTGCCGCGCGCATCAGCAGCGGTCTTACCCTCGTCATCGCTGATATCAAGTACACCGGTCGAGTGCTGCATGAGGTTTGTCATCTCCTCCTGCTCAGAGTCGACATGGATATCGAAGAACCAGCCCGACGGTGCCTTAGGTTTAGGTGCGGGCTTCGACTGGCTGAGAGCAGTAGCAAGGGAAAAAGGACGAGCAACGGCCCGCTTCCCTGAGTCGGGTCTGGATTTGGCGATGGCCGACCGGCGACCGAGTGCCTTGCATGACTTGGATGGTGGAGTCCGACCAGCTGGTTTGAGGATTGGTGCTGATTTGGGGGTAGATGGGATTGTCTTCAAGGGGGTGGAGAAGTGTGAGACATTGGTGGTGGCGCGGGTGGAGAGGGCGATACGGGATGTCTTGGGTTTCGGGGACCCCTTGGAGATTTCGTCGTCGTCCAAAGTGCGCTTGCGCTTTGCGGAGAGACTGCGTGTGTAGGGGTCGATGTTCTCTGAGTCTTCAATGAAGATGGAGTTTTTCTTGGAGAGGGATACGCCTGTAGAGGGGTTTGTTGGTTTTGGGGTCGGATATCAAAATCAAAACACTGGACGAATGCTTACTATTTTGGATGTTTTGACGGTTCAGCTTGGTCCGCATAACTGATCCCATTCGCGGTGTGTCCAGGCTAGCGAAAGGCTGGCGGGTGGGAGGAGTCATGGTGAGAGTCGCCATATTGAAGGAAGGATAAGGCGCGTGGTGATGGGATTTGTTTTGGCGTAGCGGCGCTAAGTGGGGAGAAGCGGTCTACGCTTACACACCGTAAGATTTGAGTATATATCGAGTCTTCGGTTTTGTTGAACTGGAGTTGATAAACCGGAAGAGGAATAGTAATAAATGTCGAAAGTTAAAAAAGAAGAAAAGAGTCAAAATCCAAGGATGGAAATGGTTCGGGTACTGTATAGTGAAGGAGGGGATGGATAGTGGATAGAGTCACTACTGAACCAGGATGGGAACGGCTGAGGAACTGGAGACTGGAAAGAGGATCGGAGGATAGTTATACTGGATTCCCTATGGAAACTAGAGTTTGGATTGTAAAGAGGGAAAGAGCAAGGAGGTTCCACTGGGCGAAAGGGGAGTATTTCAAGCCCCGATGCCATGCAGAGCGCGCGTCTTCTCGCGTTCCCACGCAAGGCGCCCTTGATCGAGTTTATTGGATCATACCAGTCTGGGCGTGGCGCTCATGCATACAATCCAATTATACCGGACCATTCTTGATGTAAAGAACAATGTAAGAATGGAATGCACGCGGGGACGCGCTGTACCTATCCATTTACCTTACTTTCACTCCCGTCGAGGCTTCATATTTAATAAAGTTACATACCAAGTAATACCGAAGCTATCGTGACTCTTTTAGATTTGGTTTCCAATTAATCTTAATTCGGAGAAATGAACGACTCAAGATGACGGGTAATGTCGATCACGTCCGAGTAATCTTGACGCGTCGGGAGTCGGAGTTAGGTAGCGGGTACAAACCACCTTCCAATAGAATGGCCCAGCAGCGCGTAAAAATCAAGTAATCAGTACCTCTACACGCGACACGCTTCGCGTGAAATTTCCCCTCCCTTACAGTTTTCGCGAACTATATCAATGCCAACGCATCATCCATCATTGGCCCCGAGCTCATTTCCGCTAATTCGCAAGCACCTTGAAACCATGGGTTGCAGGTTCGTGCACACCGTGTTTGAGTGGTGCAGCTTGTTTCCCCAGTGATACATAGGGAAATGATGTCGGACCAGGCTGGCGAATGCATCCAACCCCCTCAGGGTTATCTAGGCGCTCTAGAATCTACCCACGAGGTATGAGCCTGTCAGAGGGAAATACCGACACGGTCTGTCCTTTGGGAATTGAGGGATCAAATGCACCCCGTCATTGCACATGCTGCTGCACGCATTCCTCGACAACGCCACTCCGAATCCTGGATTTGCTACAAGGGGTAACCTACAGGGCTGATCACGGACTGTGCATCAAGTTCCACGTTCGTGCTCGTGATCTAATGATATAATATACACGGTGAATGCACCCGAATTAATTAAAGCGCTTCAAACTTCATCCTCGAACGGAATGCTATCCATTGCACCCAGCCGTTCCACGGCCCGAGCGGATGCACGCGCAGCCAGCTGCATAGCCTCATCCATAACAGTCTTATAGCGGTACGGCTTCTCCTCGTCTGTAATATCCTTCCCAGACTTGCCCTCGGCGCGGCGTTGTTCGCGCCACCGCGCAATCTTGACGGCATACGCCCCCACAAAAGTGTCGCCCGCGGCGGTGGTATCCAGCACCTGAGACACAGGGGCTGCGGGGAGCTCGTTCGTGAAGCGCCGCACCCCATCGCTGGGTCCAGAGGTTCCACCATCTGTAGCACTATACCAGACGCCCTTAGCCCCCAACGTAATCAAAACGTAGGTAACGCCCAACTTGTGGAAGTACCGCGCCACCTTCTCCTTACTGTCTAGCTTATCGGCGTCTGGAACAATGCGGAGCAATTGTTCGGTCGGAGGGGTCATCAGCTCAGCTTCTGTCTCATTCAAGATCAAATGATCAACGGCGTAATAGACATCCTCGGGGAGTCCACCCGGTGGAGCCGGCGCTGGGTTCAGCATAACGTCAGGGCCACGCTCAATGCCGCGCTTGCCAGCTGTGCGGTTCTTAGTCTTGAATGTTGCGATCTCTCGCAAGAACCAGATTACCGTGTCAACGGGGATTTCGCCCTGCATGACGATTACATCGGGCACGGGTGCTGCGAGGGCCATGCTTAGAACGTCGGGTGTTGGCTGCATACCCTGGTAGTTTGCACCGGGGGAGAACACAATGCGGTTCTCGCCTCCAGCTGATGAGTCGACGATGATCACTGCTACACCGGTGTATGCATCCTCAATTACGCGGACCCGGGATGGGTCTACGCCAGATTTCTCCAGGGTTGGCTTCAGGAGTGCAGAGAAGTGGCCGTCTCGAGCACCTACGGCACCGACCATCTCGACCTGGACGTCACTCTCGGTGTGGAGGCCTTCTGAGTCGGCTTGGGGCTTTGCTCGGGACATTCTCCCGCATGCGACGGCTTGGTTAGCACCCTTGCCGCCCGCGCTCTGGAAGTAGGATGAGGCGGTGATTGTCTCGCCGGGGAAAGGGAATCGGGGTGTAACGGACACCATGTCGGCATTGAGGGATCCGATGACTCGGATAAGGGGCGCCATTGTGGAAGTTTTGATCTCGCTGGGGGTTGCTCAGCTAGTAAATTGTAGGTTTGTTGGAGTCGGTGAGCTGTCGGGAGGCGGGGTTTGTAGGTGTGGGGTTAGGAGCCCAATTGGCTGTAGAAGTACAGCTTAAAACAAGACGATGAGGCTGCAGGTTATCATTGATGAACAGCCGCTGTCTGTCTAAGGGTATGTTCATCAAAATTCGTGTTGCGGGTTTGTTGGAAGAGGAAACGTTGAGAGGAGTTAAGGCTGCGGGGCGTCCTCATCTGGTGGAGCATGGCAGACCCACGGTACTCTACCGAATTGACTATGGGGATTTTCCACGGTAGTTCCTTATATTATATAACAGGCACGTTTCTATTCTTCTCAATCTATGAGTGTTTCAGTAAGCTGGCATCTATATTGATTGTCAATAAAAAGAATTCAGCATGGTTTCTTATGAACCTGCTTCAAGTTCAGTCCTAATCTATATATTGACTTAACGTAACCCCCCTCAGTGTAGATCCATGGATATGAATAGCTTCAAATTCCACATCAACAAACCTGGAAGAAGAACCCTGTTCAACGCAAATGAATGAAGAGAGTCTGAAAAAAAAAAAAATATTGTGAATAAACAAAGAAAAAAATCTTAGTGGTTTGGAATGGGCACGTTACAGATTGAACCGGTGCACTCTTATCAGAGGTGGCCCACGCACCTTTATTGGGGATCAAATCCAACTGAAGGCTTCATGCGTTGTTCGCGCCACTAGGCCACGATGGTTTAGGGGGTTGGCCTTTGATTCTAATCTGCCCCCTTGAGTTCGCTTTGTCAACCTTTTGGTAAGGTGATTAATCGGTCCTTGTTCTATATGATGCTATTCACACTCCCTCCTACATGTCTACTTCTTCCCTTTTAGCCATGATATCATTCATACTTCCCCTTTCGCCCAAAATGCTACCCTCCTTTTGTCCTGGAGGTCATTCTAACTTCTTTATTTTAGCTAATACACTATTCTAATTTCCATCTAGTTTATTATTGAGGTCCCTGTCTTTTCCCTGTCTTTGAAATGACCTATACTTCGATGATTAATGAGTTTTGGTGAAATATATTCGTTCACTTTACCTGAAATTGGGGGAATATAAAACGATTTCAGCAGTTTAATCTCAGTATTCTTCTTCCTCATCATCGTCATCGTCATCTTCTTCCTGCATATCGTTTTCCTCTTCCTCTTCCTCGGCAGCCTCCCTAGCCGCCAATGCAGCTGCAACCTGCTCCTCCAGTATCTCCACCCTCTCCATCTCTTCCTCTTCGCCCTCACTCTCCACTCCTTTCGAGTCCCCATCTTCATAGCCATCCATATCCATTTCTCTTCTCTGTGTCGACGGGGTCGAGCTTGCTCCTTTGCCCTTCCCTTTCCTCTCTTCTCCCTCCTTGTCCTTCGCATTGATCCGCCTCCACTGTGGAGCACTCTTAATAGCAGCACGAATCTCGGTTGCCAGAGAAATCTCTTTCGGAGTCGATGTACGCGGATCAACCTGGAAGTTGGCAGACACTTCAGCCTCCGAGCTAGCAAAGTTAGGAAACTGGGAAACCTTCATGTAATCCGCATCATCAGGCTCAACACCCTCGAGAAGCGATGCGATCTTGGCACGCATGATAATCTTCACTTTGGCTAAAGTTCCGCTACCATACCAGCCATCCGAGACAATTTCACACGTCTCTCGGAGATGAGGTTCCGTCAAGCTCTCTTCGGGTGGATAGAGGAGATTTTTCAAAAGGGGGTCTGTGATATCACAGACCATCCAGATTCGTCCATCTTGGTGAAGTGGTAGTTTTCCCGTGAAAATATAAGAATCCCTGGAATCGGGGATGTCAATTCGAGTTTCAGGATCCAAACGGGCATATCTATCACGGCGGCTACCATCTCGACCTAAATCGGATTCACCAGGCATGAGGCGGAACATGAAGGTCTGGTAGTGCCGAAAATCTGGGGAAGTGCGCGGGTCGACACCAAGCTTAATGATTCCGTCACGCCACGGTCCTGCGCGGAAGATGTATCCCACGTAGGGAATTGCCAGACGAAGAAGGTAGCGTTGTTCATCTGAGTGAAGAAAGTTACGAATAGCACGACGTGTCCAGATAGGACGCTTTTCAAAGAGCTCGGTGACGAACTCGATTACTCTGCGTAGGGTGATGTCGAGAGTCTCAATTGGTGGGAGACTTTCCTGGGGTTTGCTGGGAACTTCAGGGACATCGTGCCCCACAAGATGAGTGCGAATTTTGGTGGCTTGTTGGACGTTCTCCGTGATGATTCGGCCAGATGCATCCAGAGTTTGTTTGACGCCCGGGTTTTGGCGGTACCTGGAAGTCATAGAGTTAGTCGCTCGAAATTGTTCTGAACTTTTCTCAAATCATATTCAGGTGAGACATACATGTAGAGGAACGGAACTTGTTCGCTACTAAGTGCTGGTGGTGGAATGATATCTGCGTCTTTAATTGTACCTTTTGCCAGGTCGATATCGAATCTCTTCAATTTCTCCACTGTTGTGATCTTAGCTTCAGCCATGTAATCATTAGAAACT
Source organism: Penicillium sp. S1602 (assembly GCA_023626355.1). Lineage (NCBI taxonomy): Eukaryota > Fungi > Ascomycota > Eurotiomycetes > Eurotiales > Aspergillaceae > Penicillium > Penicillium sp. S1602. The sequence continues at coordinate 1,217,219 of JAMAGW010000006.1, read as the reverse complement.
GCATTTACTTACGGTCGTATGGGACAATATAGTCCCGGAACTTTTTAGTGAAAACACTGTTGGTGGTCGAGTAGACAAAATCCGGCATTCCTATCAAGTATAAGCAGAGGGCTACGGTAATGCTAGGTTCGAACATACCTCGGAATACATGAGTACGCTCAACCTTCCCGACTGGCTGGATCTTGTACTGGGAGGGGTTATCATGGAGAGAGCGCATCAAATCTTTTGCTGTATGCCGCTGAGGGCTTGGTGCTTCTTCTGGTACCTCGGTGAACGGCTCGTCGGATCCTCTCTTGCGTTTCCGACCAGTGCGCTTGGGCACTGTCACTTTAAGCAAGATGTTGTTTGTTTGCCCAACTGTAGATACCAGAGGTCTTGCCATGGCATCTTCAGGTCGCAGTAATAGATGTGCAGGGGCATCAGCTCTAACCGGGTTCATGATCTATGACTAGTCAGTATAGACATTATTTTGGCTTCTTGTATTGACCCTTCATCTCACTTTGTTGATTCCTGTATTGCCTTGCAGTGTGTCAATAGCTTTGTCAATGTTGCGAATGACGGCAGGGTGCTCCACGCTGATCAGCTGTCGAGACGGAATATTGTATGACGGGGCCGTTCGAGCCTCTCGGAGTGTGTCCATTTTGATGATTCTGATATTGAAGTATTACCAAGAAGCAGAATACTCTTTCCAGCGGTCATAGAGGTTGTGTCGGACTTGTCGCAGCGTTCTTTGAGACTCGGAAGGAGGGAAGAGTGAACTGTCCACAGCTCACTTAGGAGGCCTTCCCTGAGTCGCTGCACTGTTCCAAAACTCGCCAGCTTTTTCGGAAGCCGCCTGATCCTTGCCCTTAGTTTCTGACAATAGCCTGTCCTGTTATCGCAGCCAAACTTCTTCAACCAAGAGGATTTGGGGAATCGGATATGATGACTAATCACTGTGTCCGGTTTGTTCAAGGAATGGCAGTACCTAAAGAGGTGAGACTTTGCCATCGTAAAAGAGACTTGAACCTCTATTTACAATCGAAATTAACGTCGACTCCTGTTCTCATATTTGTATCTATCTCATTTGTAATCCCGAGGTCTCATTCAGTGTTCGATAATATATCTGCCCAAGGATCTACTTTCGCCGAAGTATATATCTTGGCTTGTGCCTTAGCGTCCCACTTTCAAGATTGGAGTTCGCCACCCAAGTAAGTACTAGTGCTTTTTTAGGCTTGCTATACGTTTACGCTATTGCAAAATCCTATAGGCTCCCATTTTGAATACTACTAACGCATGAACCTTTAAAGTTGGAATTGTTGAAATCACAGGATATTGCCCCTGTTATACACGTGACTACTAATGACATAAGCGTCAGGAAGCGGGAAAACGCATACACAAGAGCCATGACGATTGAGAGCCCTTGCAGAGGACTCATTAATAGCACAATATTGAATAAATTCCATCGGTCGCAAAGGCCTTGAACATGTTGAATCAGGAGACCTCATCGTATCTGTAGAGTAGCCCTCTCCGTGTAAAGGGATTGTACTTGCTGTAGCCCCTCCCATCACCATCACGGCCAGGAGAACCCGCCTTTCCCTTCACCTACACCCGCTTCCTCTCCACCTTCTAACCCAACCACTTTCCTCCCTACCTGCACCCCCGATTCTTGATTTACCGTTCCTCGCTATTGTCCGTATTCAGACCATTTGACCCAGGTTTTGGTCGTGCATTTGCAATCCGGTGGTTCTGGCGCTTCAAAATCCCCCCCGCTCCAGCCTGCCACTAAGCGACACGGAGATCCTTCTGAGCGGATCAAGCAACGTTCACCCCATATCGACCTCTACGCTGCTCGGAAAGCCCCCTCTTTTCCCAACGCTTCAATTGTTCCATATCGAGCCACAGAGGTATGTCTTGACTGTACTTTGCTATTGCGTTTACCTGGCTGGATCCATTCCCCCCAACATCCAAGCGTCTTGCCCCGTGCGCGTGCTGCGACATCGCCCATTCAGGACCGTTGAAGTTGGCCGCCATTGAGGCCCGATTGCTCTTCATTGGAATTGTTCGACCCCAATCGCACAGCTTTTGTTTACACTATCCACGCCTCTCCTACATCTGCCATGATCATAAGCGCTCATACGTTGCCCCTACTAGGTCGATCGATACAAAACACTCCCAACCCCCCTCGTGGCTGATCCGAGTCGCTCTGGCGAGAGTGCAGCGCCTGGCTGCACTAGCACTGAGAAACTAGCGGAGTACATGTGGCATTCTTCATAACAGCGTAAAGATGAAGGGATTCAGACAGAGAGTGGTGAGTTCTCCTGTCCCCGGGTGCTTCACACCGCACGATCACCCCCCTCCCCCACCATGCAGGTGGTGATTATTCATCCCCCTTGTTCGCATCCAGGCTAATATCGTCCCTCTAATGCTAGCATGAGCAGTTGTCGCGGGCAAAGGATGCCAATAAGTCATCGAAGAAGAAGGACACCAACTCCACACCCCAACAACAGGCGTCCCTCGGTATCCATCCTCCGCAGCAGTCGGCATCTCCGAACCAAGGTACACCAACATCGTCCACAACCTCCCTGAATGATGCCCGAGGAAAATCGCCAGACGATGCCTCCCCGGCAGTAACTCCCTCAGGGGGCGCTGGCGCACCGACTCAGCATTATATACCCCAAGGGGCTGGGTTGGCTGGTCAGCCAGTGAGCAATGGCCCAGGCACCCCAACCAGACAGGGCCAGTCAGTAGCACCAAGTGTGATCATCAGCCCTAGCGCTCCGGTACGTTCATGGCCCTCTGATACAATATTCGACATGCACTAACTTGGTCGGTTTCTGTAGCATGCTCCTCCCCCAGGCGCCGCCGAGACCATGCCCGGAGATCTAGCACCCCCGCGGAAATCCCATGTATTCGACCGCCTCCAAACTACCCCGAAAGATATGTCGGAGGGAATTCGGACCCCCAAACGGCAGCATTCTTCGCGGTTTGACATCTCTGATCAGCGCCAGAGAGAGCTAGAGAAACTGCCGGGCTTCCACGAAGTCGCCCCGAACCGGCGCCAGGATCTGTTCATGCAGAAGATCGACCAGTGCAACATTATCTTTGATTTCAATGATCCTACCGCGGACATGAAGTCCAAGGAGATCAAGAGGCTGGCTCTCCATGAGCTCTTAGATTATGTCGCCAACAACCGGTCTGTGATCACGGAGCCCATGTACCCCCGTGTCGTTGAGATGTTCGCCAAGAATCTGTTTCGCCCGATTCCCCCTCCGATGACCCCCCAAGGGGAGGCATTTGATCCGGAGGAGGATGAGCCTGTCTTGGAAGTGGCTTGGCCACATATTCAGGTTGTTTACGAGTTTTTCTTGCGTTTTATTGAGAGCCAAGATTTCAACACGAACATTGCGAAGGCATATATCGATCATCAATTTGTGCTTCAGGTATGTATTTGGCTCTTCCACTTCCCATCAAAAGGCCCGATTGCTAACATCTTACGTGCACAGCTGCTGGATTTGTTTGACTCGGAAGACCCTCGGGAGCGTGATTTCTTGAAGACGACCTTGCATCGTATCTATGGCAAATTTTTGAACTTGCGATCATATATTCGACGATCCATCAACAACGTTTTCTTCCAGTTCATGTATGAAACAGAGAGGCACAACGGCATTGCTGAATTGTTGGAGATTTTGGGTTCTATCATCAACGGCTTTGCTCTCCCACTGAAGGAGGAACACAAACTCTTTTTGACCCGTGTTCTTCTTCCTATGCACAAGGTTAAGAGCCTGAGCATGTACCACCCACAACTGGCCTACTGTATTGTCCAGTTCTTGGAGAAGGACTCCACCCTCACGGAAGATGTACGCATTTCCAAACCATCCCACCTCCTTTTATCCTTTACATATGCTAACAAAACTAAAGGTTGTTCTTGGATTACTGCGTTATTGGCCGAAGACGAACAGCACCAAGGAGGTCATGTACCTCAACGAAGTGGAGGACATCTTCGAAGTCATGGATCCCGCTGAATTCGCCAAGGTGCAGGAGCCTCTTTTCCACCAGCTGGCCAAGTCAGTTGCCAGTCCGCATTTCCAGGTTGCCGAACGTGCTCTTTACTTCTGGAACAACGAGTATTTCTGCAACCTTGTGAGCGACAATGTGGAAACCATTCTCCCGATCATGTTTGCTCCACTTTATGAGAATTCCAAGGGCCACTGGAACCGGTATGTATGATTCTATGAGACAAATGGGCAAGGTCACTAATCTATTTTCTGCCAATAGGACTATCCACAGCATGGTCTATAATGCCATGAAAATGTTCATGGAGATCAACCCTCAGCTTTTCGACGAGTGCTCGCACGAGTACACCGAACATCAGAATAGCGCAGACCAGCGCGAAAAGACTCGACAGGACCGGTGGGATTTGATTGAACAACAAGCCAAGCGGCAAAACGGCGCACCAGCCCTGCCACCCGCTCCCAACCTCAATGTCCCTGAGCCGATCGATGAAGTGGAAGCCATGACAACTGATAGCCAAAAGCGGCTTAATGACCTGAAGCTGGAGGAATCCGAAGCCCCGAAGGAGCGACCTGCTCGGGAAGGAACCCCAAATTCGGTGAGTCCCGTGCACTTTTGATCTTGCATTGATGCTCTCAGATCTACGCATCCCCACCCTATGCGGGTCTCCGTTCTTCTGCCTTGCCATCTACCTCTTTATGACCCTTGATATTTGTCGTTTGCTAAGAGGCCACTCCCCGTGTATAGCCAGCGTGATTCTAACGTGGAAACGTCCGTTTTGCTCCAGACACGACGCCGTGGTTCTATTCGCGGTTCTCGGAGACGACGGAGTGGCAGCGGCAGTGAGATACGTCCGCGACGACGTTCGGTCGGCAGTGGTACCAGTGCAACCAATGTACAGATCCTGCATCGAAGCAACTCTACCAAATGATTTGTCGGGGTAATGGGGGGTTATGGATGTGACTTTCGTTGATTTTCTGCAATCAAATGGCATAGCGAGCACGGGCTGCAACGATGTTTCTGTGATTTTCAACTTCGTCCGGATTAATGCCCACTGTGCCTGCTCTTTTTCTTTCTGTTTCTTGTTCTCAGTTTCTTTCCTATTTGTGTACATGGATTTCTCTGATATTTCCCCTGTGATCGACTCCTACAGCTCGTGATCACTTAGCGGACCTCTGAGATGGATACCGCCTTAGAACCGCGTTCGGGTACGGAAAATGGGTGTGAGTGGCGTTTCAATGTTTCATCCGTCAACCTTTTTGGGTTGGAGGCTTTTCGTGTCAGTTTTTGTTCTAGACCAGTACCGGAGACATGATATTGCCTGGACCACACATGCACTTTCTGATTTGTAGTACAATCTTACTGGGGTTTTTATTGCCCAGTAGGTAGTGAGTAGCCCAGGTTATTTGAGGCCTTGGAAAACAAAGGTACCCACGTAGTTAGTCTTATAAGACGATTGTTTCATCTGGAATCCAAATGCCCAGGTGGTAGGTACCGAACAGATATCCAACCTCAAATGCTTGGAAGATATATATTAGTCAGTCATGAATGTATTCCACTTGAGGTTTATGATGTACTAATGTAGAGAACTGGACTATTGAGGTACTCGTGATCGCATGAACCCATACACTTAGACAAGTAATTAATTCCAAGGTTGCCATTGCCCTTGGGTACCTACTGTCCACTACATCCGTGGATGTGTGCCCATATAGCATGATTAGACGCGGCGCGTAATCGCCTAATAAACGCGCGTCTAAACGGATCGGAACAACTGTATCCGAATTGCCTAAAACGGACTAGTGTTTCGTTCGGGGTCCCTGCGATAGCCCGCGTCCTCTACTTTGTGCTCTGGGCCCGGAGTGAGGTCTTGCGCGCTCTACAATCTCCAATCCTCCAACCACCCCCCCATTCGCGTCATTTCTCCTTCCCCGCGGGGCTTGTCATTATCACATTTTCTTTACAAGTCCACTCGCTCCTTTAAATGTTCTAGGCATTATTCCATCGTGCAATTAAATGACTTGACGATTTTGTTCATTTCACTTCCCGTCATCAATCGATCTTTTCGGGGAATCGCATGAGTCCGCAGAGCTTCCTCCACACCCTCACCTCGCACATGACACCTCGAACTTGATCTAAGAACTTTGCGCGGGCTGTCAATAAATCAGCCGGCCACCGGGCCTGGCCGTGAACACAGTCCTATTCTCTTGGCTGGCCCTTACGAGGGGGCTTGATCGCAGCCATTATGGAGCGGAATATCGATATCTATGCCACCAAGCTGGGTGACGAGCGGCTTGGTACGTTCACATTAGAGAACAATTATCTGAACTCAATAGCTCTTGTATAGATTTATTAACAATTTCCTTTGTCGCAGATGTGAAAGTACGAGCCAACGTCGCGACCGAGCTGCGGGATAGCATTGAGCCACTATGTTCCGGTGCCAACTATCCCATATTCCTTGCCAAACTATGGCCGATCTTCAAAACTATCCTGTCTGGAGAGCCAGTATTCTTCAGCATGTCATATGAACAGGTGAGAATGGTGGAACGGAATATTAGGGCGCATATGACTCCGATGACTGCGTGCCTATGCTGGAAAATTGAAGCTCTAACATATCCGACAGAAACTCCGAAATTGCATTCTCGAAACCCTCCATCGTTTACCGACAGCTTTACCCGATGTTGAACCCTATGCCGCAGATATGGTCGACCTGCTTATGGACCTCGCACGAATTGAGAATGAAGATAATGCGGTATTGTGCATGAAGACAATTATGGATTTGGAACGCAACCAAGCGAAGGCCACCACGGCGCGGGTGCAGCCTTTCTTGGAGCTCATCCAGGAGATGTTCCAGACTATGGAGCAGGTGGTTCGGGATACATTTGATACTCCTAACCAAGCAACTCCCTCTGGAATGCCGTCAACGCCCAATGCAAGCGCTCAGAACTTCCAATCCCCCCGACCAAGTTCCCCTGCCACATCCGTTTCAGATTTAGGTCCCGAGCAGCAGTCAAGCAATGTCATACTGAAAGGCATGCAGTCCTTTAAGGTCTTGGCTGAATGCCCGATCATTGTTGTCTCAATCTTTCAGACCCATCGCGCTTCGGTTGCAGCCAACGTCAAACTTTTCGTTCCGCTGATTAAGACGATTTTGCTGTTGCAAGCAAAGCCTCAAGAAAAAGCCCATACCGATGCTGCTGCCCAAGGCACAGTATTTACCGGGGTTTGCAAGGAGATTAAGAACCGAGCCGCCTTTGGAGAGTTTATCACTGCTCAAGTGAAGACGATGAGCTTTTTGGCATACCTGCTTCGCCTCTATGCCCACCAGTTGCAAGATTTCCTTCCCACACTCCCATCCGTTGTCGTGCGCTTGCTTCAAGATTGCCCACGTGAGAAGTCCGGCGCCCGAAAAGAGCTGTTAGTCGCCATCCGACACATAATAAACTTCAACTACCGCAAGATATTCCTCGAAAAGATTGACGAGCTTCTGGACGAGAGAACACTCATCGGCGATGGTCTTACTGTTTATGAGACTATGAGACCATTGGCGTATAGTATGCTCGCGGACCTCATTCACCACGTACGCGACCACCTCAGCCGAGACCAGATCCGTCGAACCGTTGAAGTATATACGAAGAATCTTCATGATGACTTCCCGGGTACCAGCTTTCAAACCATGAGCGCCAAGCTGCTTTTGAACATGGCGGAGAAGATATCGAAGCTCGAAGATAAACAAGAGGCTCGTTATTTCCTCATAATGATTCTGGATGCCATTGGTGACAAGTTTGCCTCGATGAACCATCAGTTTAATAATGCCGTCAAGGTCTCCAAGGCTTACAAGGAATGTCGGAAGGATGATGACACAACGCCAGAGAATTACCTTGCTGAGAAGGACCAAGCGCCGGACTGGGATGACATCGACATTTTCTCTGCCTCTCCCATCAAGACCTCTAGCCCTCGTGATCGTGGTGGAGATCCTGTCTCAGATAATCTTTTCCTCTTCAGAAACCTCATCAATGGGCTAAAAAATATCTTCCACCAATTGAAGAATTGCAACCCAGATGATGTTCAGATTGACCCCAACAGTGTTCCCATCAATTGGTCAGAGGTTTCTTATGGATACAACGCCGAAGAGGTTTCAGTCATAAAAAAGCTCTTCCACGAGGGTGCTAGAGTCTTCCGCTACTATGGCGTGGACCAATCTCCCCCCGAAATCAACTACTCTTCTCCGTTCGACTTCCTTGCAAGTCAGTATACAGCACCCATGTCTCGGGAAGAGAAAGAGCTCCTGGAGAGCTTTGGCACTGTTTTCCATTGCATCGACACGGCAACCTTCCATGAAGTCTTCCACTCGGAAATTCCATATCTCCATGAGCTCATGTTTGAGCATGGAGCTCTGCTACACCTTCCCCAATTCTTCCTGGCTAGCGAAGCCACTTCGCCTGCATTCTCTGGTATGGTCCTTCAGTATTTGATGGAACGTATTGACGAGGTTGGGACTTCGGATATGACCAAGGCGAAGATTCTACTGAGAATGTTCAAGCTCTCCTTCATGGCAGTAACGCTGTTTTCCGTTCAGAATGAGCAGGTCCTTCACCCCCACGTTACAAAGATCGTCACGAAGTGCATCGAGCTATCGGTTACAGCCGAGGAACCGATGAATTACTTCCTTCTCCTGCGTTCTCTTTTCCGTAGCATTGGTGGTGGTCGGTTCGAGCTCTTGTACAAGGAAATCCTTCCTCTGCTGGAGATGCTTCTTGAGACGTTCAACAACTTGCTGATGGCCGCTCGAAAGCCCCAAGAGCGGGATCTTTATGTGGAGCTTACTCTTACCGTTCCTGCAAGACTTAGCCACCTGCTCCCCCATTTAAGTTATCTGATGCGCCCTATTGTGGTGGCCTTGCGTGCGGACTCTGATCTTGTCGGGCAAGGTCTGCGTACATTGGAGCTCTGCGTGGATAATTTGACAGCCGACTATCTTGATCCCATCATGGCCCCCATCATGGATGAATTAATGACAGCCCTTTGGGATCACCTGCGGCCCCACCCATACAATCATTTCCATGCCCATACCACAATGAGAATTCTTGGAAAGCTTGGTGGACGCAACCGCAAGTTCCTGAACCACCCGCCAGAGCTGTCCTTCCAACAGTACTCTGATGACAACCCGAGCTTTGACATTCGTCTCATCGGGCCGGGTGAGAAGCGACCTTTTCCCGTTGATACCGGCATTGATTTGGCTATCGGCAAGCTTATGGAGGCTCCTAAGACGGACTCCGGCAAGGCATCTGATCTCTATTACAAGCAGCAGGCTTTCCGTATGCTCAGCTCGCACCTCAAGCTGCAGATCGGATTTGAGAATCTTCCCGATGACCTCGCTTCTCTGATTCGACTCCATGCGAATGACCTCTTCGAGAGCAAAGCCAGTGCTATGGTTGATATCCTTGAGAAATCCGAGAGGGCAGCGTCTATCCCGAAGAAGGTGGGACAAGAAGCCACTGTAAAGAAGCTTCTCAAGGCTTGCATTTTTGCCACAACCATTCCTGACCTTGAGCCGGCTGCAACTGCCTTCGTGACTGATGTTTGCAAACACTTTGCCATTGTTGAGGTTGGCCGAGCTCTTTCTCAAGCCCGTCACAACCGTAAACCTTTTGACGTGGCAAATGGAGAAGGCCCTGTGTACTTGGACTCCCGAATTTTGGCCGATGCCATTGTTGAGACACTCTCTTCCGACAATGTACACGTTCGGGAAGCTGCCGAGCAGGCAATGCAAGTTGTAAAGGAAGCCGCCGACGTGATTTTCGGTGCTCCCGAGAAGGCATCAAAGCTTCCATTTTTCCAGCATCTTGGCCGCGTGTTCTGCCACAGTTGCTACAGTGAAGAATGGTTCACGAAGGCAGGTGGAAGCTTGGGCATTCAGCTCCTTGCTACTAAGCTGGATCTTGGAGAGGCGTGGCTTTATGAGCGCCATGTTGATTTCTCGCGGGCTCTCATGTACGTCATCAAGGACACACCTTCTGACCTTCCTGCGGCTACCCGTGTTCAGTCCCAGGAGACAATGACTTTGATTCTTCAGCGGTGTGGAAAGATCATCCCAAAGGATGATTTGAAAAACGAGAAAAGTCGTCTATTCGCTCTTTGCGGTTTCTTTGTCAATGAGCTTGGCCATATGAACAAGCATGTCCGAGAAACATCACGCCGCTGCTTCGCCACATTGAAGGAAGAACTCGGCTGTGAAGTACACGAGCTCATCTTCCCAGTGAAGGATCGTCTATTGCAGCCGATTTTCAACAAACCACTCCGAGCACTGCCCTTTGCCACTCAAATTGGCTTCATCGATGCCATAACCTACTGCTTGGGTCTGCACAACGACATTGTCACCTTCAATGACCCCTTGAACCGCTTGATGCTGGAGTCTCTCGCCCTTGCTGATGCAGATGATGAATCACTCGCCTCCAAGCCAAATGAATTCAGAAATGCGGATATGATTGTCAATCTGCGTGTTGCTTGTCTGCGCCTTCTGTCCATGGCAATGAACTTCCAGGAGTTTGCCAACACTCCACAGAACACTAGTCGGGCTCGGATCATCTCGGTGTTCTTCAAATCTCTTTACTCGCGTTCTCCTGAAGTGATTGAAGCTGCCAATGCTGGTCTAAAGGACGTTCTCACCCAGACCAACAAGCTGCCAAAGGACTTGCTGCAGAATGGCTTGCGTCCCATCTTGATGAATCTGCAAGATCCCAAGCGTCTAAGTGTCGCTGGCCTTGATGGCTTGGCCCGCCTCTTGACTCTCCTAACCAACTACTTCAAGGTCGAAATTGGCGCTCGTCTCCTGGACCACATGAAGGTTATTGCGGATGACGCCATGTTGCAAAAAGTATCCTTCAGCCTTGTTGAGCAGAATCCTGCTATGAAGATTGTGGCTGCTATTTTCAACATCTTTCATCTTCTCCCCCCGGCTGCCACATCATTCATGGAACATCTTGTCAATAAGGTCCTAGACCTTGAGAAGAAGTTGCGAAGAACCTCTCACAGTCCCTTCCGCAAGCCTCTGGTCAAATACCTGAATCGCTACCCAAAGGAAAGCTTGACATTTTTCTTTGCACGATTCAAGGATGAGCGATTCGGCCGCTTCTTCGGGCAAATCCTGGCTGACCCTGAGAGTGAAGCACTGCGTAATGCCGTGGTCGCTGACAGCGAAACCTTCCTCTCAACTGCATTCGCACAGGACGCAACAGATGGCAAAAACACAGCTGCCATCAATGGAATTTACGTAGCGCATGCACTTTGCTCCTACGGTTCAAGCAAGAAATGGTTGGTTTCTCACCCGGATTCAAGAACGAAACTTTTGGCCTCTGGACGAGAGTTGGAGCGAAAGCTCCGCGGCGACATCCTGCCTCCCGATGAGCGCCTTAGGGTGGAACAGGCTGAGGACCAGCTCATGGACATTTTTACTACCTACTTGGCCGAGGCCGCGCATGACCTGGACTTCCTGTTCGAAGTCATCGATGGATTATCTGCAGACGAGCTGAAGCGCACTCTCGCTCTGCCCAAATTCATATATCGGCACATTATCACGAACGAGTCGATTGATTACCGACGCTCTGTCATTATGCGCTGTCTCGATCTGTACGGCCAGCGGGCTTGCTCCCAGAAGACCAAGACTTATGCATTCCGCAATCTGGTTAACCCAATTCTTGCAATGGATGTACAGACTACGTGGGGTAGCTCACCCAACACTCCTAAGTTGATGGACAAGAGCATGACCGAATCCATTCAGAGCCGTGTGTGGAAGCCCCAGTTGGCGGATCTCAGCGAAGAGTCCAACCAGGCTGGAGTCGATCACTCTCGCATGGAGTTGCTGCAACTTTCAGCTTTGTTGATCAAGTATCACCATTCCACTGTCCAGGATTCTCGCAAGGATATCATCAAGTTTGCTTGGAACTACATTCGTCTTGAGGACATCATCAATAAGTACGGTGCCTATGTTCTAATCAGTTACTTCATCGCGCACTATGAGACGCCCTTCAAGATTGTGATCCAGGTGTATGTTGCCTTGCTAAGAGCTCACCAAAACGAAGGCCGGGCTCTCGTCACTCAAGCACTGGATGTTTTGGCTCCTGTGCTTCCCACTCGAACGGCAGGCAACCAAGGACCGGAAGCACGTTATCCTCTGTGGGCCAAATGGCCTCGTCGCATCTTGGCGGAGGAGACCGCCAACTTGCAGCAGGTTATGAGCATTTTCCAGTTCCTGGTGCGGCAACCTAATCTGTTCTACGAGTCACGCGAGCATTTTGTGCCTCTTATCGTTCCGTCTCTTATTAAGATTGCCGGCCCGCCAAATGCATCCAATGACAGCAAGAAGCTGGCACTCAAACTTATAGGGTTGGTTTGGCACTGGGAGGAGAGGCGAGCGCAAGCGGCCGATGCGAACAGCAGTGGACTTCTTGACTCTCCGAACACGAAGAAACGCAAACTGGAAGAAGCGCAGGACACATCATCCCCTGCGCTAGCGCCTCCACCGAGCCGAGGTGGATCATCTGATTACACCGTCCCTGCTGAACTTCGTGCCGCTCTCATCAAATACCTCATCTCATTTATCACGACCATTCCCGAACGTTTTCTGGTTCCAGCCGCCCAGATTCGCGAACTGCCTTCTTCTAAGCCGACACCGCCCGTGCCTACTGGTGATATGGTTAATAAGGCAGTAAACCTCCTCAGAAACCTTCTTTCGCCTGAATACTGGGGAGACATCGACATTGATCTGTACCAGAAAGTGACAGAACCAGTCCTAGCTGGCGAGAAGGCAGATAAACCAGATGAAAAGCATGTCACGGCCATGGTGAACACGCTCCAGGTCCTCCGTGTTCTCATTGCAGCAAAATCCAATGAGTGGATCGCAGCTCGCCTCCCGGCCATCCAGAAGCTTCTTGAGAAGCCATTGAAATCCGACAACCCAGAGATCCAAGATTGTCTTCATGGCCTGGAAGACGAGATGGATATCTCTCCTAAACTACCGCCCCCCGTTCGTCGTGTTTTGGAAGCTATACCAGACGACGCACCAGATGACGAGGATGCAATGGATACTGAAGGGACCGCATCTGAGTTCGGTACATACCTATCTGCGATCGCCACCGAAACACTCTCCGCTAGTAACTACGTGTCAAGTCTGAACACACTCTGGACACTTTCAAAGCACAAGCCTGCTGAAATCGATACGCACATTCCTGCTGTGATGAAGGCATTCTCTCAAAAGCTTGCCAAGGAACATGTTGCGGCATCGACTCAACAAAATGGTGCCCAGCTTCAGAACGGCGTAGCCAAGCCTGCCGAAGGTGTCCCAGATCAACAGGAGACTGAAATCGGTGTTGACCTCATTTTCAAGACAATCGAATTGATTTCCGTGCGCATGTCTCACCTTGGCGATCAACGCCGCCCATTCTTGAGCGTGTTGGCATCGATCGTGGAACGCTCGCAAAACATCAAGCTGTGCAGCAAGGTCTTGGGTATGGCAGAGGAATGGATTTTCCACTCGACTGAGTCCTGGCCGACACTGAAGGAGAAGACTGCGGTCTTGCATAAGATGCTGCTGTTCGAGTCTCGACCTGACCAAACGATGTTGAAGAAGTTCCTTGACCTTGTCATCCGCATCTACGAGGATGCCAAGATCACTCGTACTGAGTTGACCGTCAGGCTTGAACATGCATTCTTGATAGGAACAAGAGCCCAGGATGTCGAAATGCGTAATCGGTTCATGAGCATTTTCGACCGGAGTTTGACTCGCCTGGCATCGTCACGGTTGAGCTACGTGCTTACTTGTCAAAACTGGGATACCCTTGCGGACTCTTTCTGGCTGGCCCAGGCCTCGCATTTGATTCTTGGATGTGTGGATATGAACGCTACTGCTCGCTTGCATCCAGATGACTTTAAGTTGTATCCCCTGACCTTCCTTTTCGCTGGAGGTGAAAAGGACCCAAGGAAGTCGGATATCATGGTCGACAACCAGCTGGAAACTTTCGTTGCGGAACGCAAGCGTTTCATGTCTGAGGTTGGCGACGTGAAGGTTCGTGATTTGATCGAACCTCTGTGTCAAATTCAGCACACCGACCCGAGCGTCTCTTACAAGCTCTGGACCACGCTGTTCCCTATCTACTGGTCGACATTGTCCAAGGACGACCGCCTTGATCTTGAGAAGGGAATGGTCACATTGCTCACTCGAGAGTACCACCAGAGACAGTTGGATAAGCGCCCTAACGTCGTGCAAGCTCTTTTAGAAGGTTGTGTGCGTGCCCGTCCCCGGTTCAAGGTTCCTCCCCATGTCATGAAATACCTCAGCCGTACCTACGATGCCTGGTACACTGCCGCTACCTATTTGGAGGAGAGTGCCATCAATCCTATCATTGACACTGCTACCGTCCGCGAGAGCAATCTCGACGCCCTTGTGGAAGTCTATGCCGGCCTCCAGGAAGACGATTTCTTCTATGGTACATGGCGACGTCGCTGCAAGTTTGTTGAAACCAATGCAGCACTATCCTATGAGCAGCAGGGCATGTGGGATAAGTCTCAGCAGCTCTATGAGAACGCGCAAATCAAAGCCCGCTCTGGGGCTATGCCGTTCTCCCAGGGTGAGTACTTCGTCTGGGAAGATCACTGGTTGATCTGCGCCCAGAAGCTTCAGCAGTGGGAGATCCTAAGCGATTTTGCCAAGCACGAGAATTTGAATGACCTGTTGCTTGAGGCTGCTTGGAGGAACATTGAAAACTGGCAGAGCGAGGGCAATCGCGAACAGCTAGAGTCTCTGATTAAGTCTGTTTCCGATGCTCCTACCCCGCGACGCACTTTCTTCCAGGCTTTCATGGCCCTTCTCCAATACCACACTAAGAAAGAGAACATGCAAGACTTTAACAGTGTCTGCGATGAATCTATCCAGCTGTCTATTCGCAAGTGGCTGCAATTGCCCAAGCGCATCACCAATGCCCACATCCCCATCTTGCAACACTTCCAGTTGCTTGTTGAACTCCACGATGCTAGTCACATCTGTGGTAGCTTGGCCCAGACCAATGAGCGCAACTTGGACACTAAGAGTGCTGAGTTGAAGCTTCTTCTGGGAACTTGGCGGGACCGGTTGCCCAACCTGTGGGATGACATCAATACATGGCAGGATCTTGTTACATGGCGACAACACATTTTCCAACTTATCAACGGTACCTACCTGAGTCTCCTTCCCCCTCAGACGAACAATGTTGCCAGCAATTCATATGCCTACCGTGGATACCATGAGACCGCCTGGATCATCAATCGCTTTGCTCACGTCGCCCGCAAGCATCAAATGCCGGAAGTCTGCATCAACCAACTTAGCCGGATTTACACGCTGCCAAACATTGAAATCCAAGAGGCGTTCCTCAAGTTGCGTGAACAGGCCAAATGCCATTATCAGAACCCGAAGGAACTGAACAGTGGACTGGATGTTATCAACAACACCAATCTCAACTACTTCGGGCCTCAGCAGAAGGCCGAGTTCTACACTCTGAAGGGCATGTTCCTCGCGAAACTTGATCATGTCAATGAGGCCAACGAGGCATTCGGCGTTGCTCTCTACTACGATCTTCGTCTTGCAAAGGCCTGGTCTGAGTGGGGACAGTACAGCGACCAGCGTTTCAAGGCAGACCCAACAGACTACGAGCTGGCTAGCAATGCAGTCAGCTGTTATCTAGAGGCAGCTGGTCTCTACAAGAGTGCGAAATCGCGAAAGCTTCTCAGCCGTATTTTGTGGCTTCTCAGCTTGGACAATGATGAAGGCCAGATCGCCAGTGCCTTTGAGAACTTTAAGGGAGATACGCCAGTCTGGTACTGGATTACGTTTATTCCTCAACTCCTTACAAGCTTGTCTCACCGCGAAGCACGTTTGTGCAAGGCTGTTCTCGTGAAGATTGCCAAGCTGTACCCGCAAGCGCTTTTCTTCTTGCTTCGCACTAACAGAGAGGACATGTTGAGTATCAAGAAGCAGCACGACCAGAAGCAGGAGAAGCTAAACCGTGCCAAACAACAACAACAGCAACAGTCCTCCTCTCCAAGCCAGAAGCCTGCTGCTAACGGTGAAGCATCGCCTGCTCAGAAACCGCCAACCAGTGTACCAGCACCCAGTGCGTCTCCAGCCAACCAGGCCACGAATCTCACAACAGCTCAGTCACCAGCTCAAAACCAGTCTGCTCAGCAGTCACCCGCTCAACCTCCAAGCCAGTTGCAAACGTCCCCACTTCAGAATGCCACCCCCGGTCAACCTCAAGCTCTTCAGCCCCAGGGTGCTCAGGGACACTTGCAAGTTCCAGGCCAGAATGGAGCTCAGCAACAAGGTACCTCTACCGCCGAGCCGGAGAAAGAGCCTCTCAAGAAGCCTTGGGAGTACTCGGACGAAATCATGTCTGGCCTCAAGACAGCGTTCCCATTGCTTGCTCTGTCCATGGAGACGATGGTCGACCAGATTCACAAGAACTTCAAGTGTCCTCCCGATGAGGATGCTTACCGACTTATCGTCGCTCTCCTCAACGATGGATTGGCCTATGTTGGACGCATGCCTGTGTCGTACGCCCAGGACTTCAAGCTGCCTACTGCGACAGAAGCCAACATCACCCGATTCGCAGAGACAATTCTTCCAGCGCATATCCGCAAGTCCTTCGAGGCGGACTTTGTCGTCAAGAAGCCAACAATGCATGAGTACATCCACAAGCTGCGTCGCTGGCGTGACAAGTTTGAGGAGAAGCTGGACCGCCGACCTCAATCAGGAAACCTCGAGAACTACTCCCCGCACCTTAGCGAGTTCCGCTTCCTCAAGTTCGACGAGGTTGAAGTTCCCGGACAGTACCTCCTGCACAAAGACAAGAACCAGGACTTTGTTCGCATCGACCGTTTCCTTCCTGACGTGGACCTGGTACGGGGTATTGGTGTTTGCCACCGTCGTCTTAAGATTCGTGGACACGATGGTAGCATCCATGCCTTCGCTGTTCAGCATCCTGCAGCACGTCACTGCCGACGTGAGGAGCGCATCCTCCAACTGTTCCGCATCTTCAATGGATTGTTGGCCAAGCGCAAGGAAAGCCGTCGTCGTAACCTCTACTTCCACCTTCCTCTCATGGTGCCTCTGGCGCCGCATATCCGCCTGGTTCGCGACGATTCTTCGTACATCTCCATGCAGGGTATCTATGAGGACTACTGCAGACGTGTTGGCATCAACAAGGACGAGCCGGTGCTCTTCACTATGGACCGAATGCGGTCGGTGCACGAGACGATTAAGAATGTAAGTTTCCCATCAGATATCTCCTTTTTGAACCAAGCTAATCCCTGGCAGCGCACTCCCGATCAAGTTCAGGTTGTTCGTACTGAGATCTTGACAGCCATTCAAGACAAATGGGTTCCCAGTACCGTGGTTTTGGAGTACTTCCAGCAGACTTATCCCAATTTCGCAGACTTCTGGCTGTTCCGACGCCAGTTCGCCTACCAGTATGCGGCAGTCGCTTTCATGACCTACGTGATGCACATTGGCAACCGTTATCCCAACAAGATCTTAGTCTCACGCTCAACGGGCGACATCTGGGGCGCGGAATTGATTCCTACCATCAACCCTGCCAAGGCAATCTTCTACAACCCTGAGCAGGTGCCATTCCGCTTCACACCTAACATCCAAACCTTGCTCGGTCCCATTGCCACCGAGGGTGTGTTTGCTTGTGCGATGATGGCGATTTCGCGTTGCTTGACGGAGCCGCGCCACGAGCTAGAGCAGCAGCTCAGCATTTTCGTGCGCGACGAGATGATGTTCTGGGCCACTGCTCAGCACCGCGGTAGTCTGCCTGTACCCCAGCTCCGTGATCTGGTCAACAACAACAGTGAGATCATTGTGAACCGTGCTGTCAGCCTTGCCAGTCCACCTGAGGGTAATCTGCCTGCCAACCAAACTACGATCGACCTGATCTCCAAGGCAGTCAATCCCCAGCACCTGGCATCGTGCGATGCGTTGTGGATGCCATACCTCTAAGTGGCGTGTCTCTGCGTTTCTGTCTCAGTCTTTTGAGAATTTGCTTTAGTGATGGAGGTGAACTATTCTTTTGCATGGAAGCATGGTTATGCGTGGGTTGGGTTCTGATTTTAAGCGTGGCGCTTCGGCGAGGAGGTCCAAGAGTCTCCTCGTCAGGGTTTGAAATATTTTGATACCGATTTTTTTTTCTTCAATTGTATGTTATAATCTTTGTTTTATGATCGCAAGTCGTGAACATCAGTTTCTAATGGATGATTCACCATAATATTCTCTCCAAAAGTAGCTCCAGTACAAACCGTAGGTGTGGAGAACAGGCCTTACCCGAGCGTAGCTACGCTATAAGTACTCCAGTATAATGATTTACATTGTCAAACTACTTGCTTCTACATGATCTTTGTATAATGGTAGTGAACTTGCTTGGAATTGATCAGGGTATTGTTAAAATTTGCTCATTAAATCCACCGAGACGCCAGCGCCAGTGATGTCAAGCCTATATAATTAAACCAAAGACGGCTTCTTCTTGATCCCCAATTTGGTGACACTCGACTTCTTAGCTTTCTTGACGCGAGCAAAAGAAGTTGTTGATGGTGGCGGCATCTGCTCCGCCGCAGACTTTGACGACTCAGGCCGCCCAGCCGCAACAATCGGCTCCTCGTCCTCCACAATTCGTTTGATCCTCTCCCCATCCGCTGTCATGAACGCCCTTCGTGCCGCCTCTTCGTCTTCCTTCTCCTGCTGCAGCCTGACCTCATCCTGATCGTCCCGCACGAGTTCAAGAGCTGTCTCTTCACCCTTTGCTTCGTTGCGCTGGATGCGCGCATTCCGGGTCCGGATCTCGTCGAGGGCATCCGCGATCTGCATCTCCCGCTTGGAATCCTGCATCTTATCTTCCAGCTCGGCCATCTTGTCGCGTTCTAGCTGCTCCTGCTCTGTATTTTCTTCGCGCTCGAGTCGGTCGAGTGTTTCCTCCTCTGTTTCATTGTATTTACCGTCCTTGGAGTCCCGCCATGCTTCGAAGTTTCGCTTTGCGCCGCTTTCGCACACATAGTCCATGTCTGTAAGATAGAGTTTTAGTATATATCGACGTTGCGCAGGGTGGTGAGAGCGCTTACTCTTTGGGTCTGTTTTGAATGTAATCTCTCCACTGCATCTTGTGCACCGAATGTAGAAGCGGTACACAGGAATAGACAGGTACTTTTCCTCGAGCGTCTGTTTGCGGGCGTTGAACTTGCGCCCACGGTAGATGTATTCACCACAGTTCGTGCATTTCATAGGGAACGGGGCCATCAATCGGACTGTGATGACCTTGGGACCCTTCTGGCGGAGGTGCTTGGGCGTGCGCCCGATCGCCGAGGGATCGAAATCCGGGGGATAGTACTTGGTAAGAACCTTTCGCTCAGACATGTTGACGACTGCTTTGGAGGTTCGTGAGGGAAATGAGGAAGAAGAAGAAGTGGCGCTGAAAAGGCAAGTTGAAATAGAATGATAGTCGGATCCAGATGCCCGTATCAGCACGTGACATGACTGTTATTTAGTCACGTGCCATGGTGTGTAGATCATTCACGGTTCACTATATCCAGACAATTCAATGCCATTAATACGCATCTTTTTGCTTTTACGCCCGAGATCCACTTTGCAAGAAGCTGTTGCTTCAAAAATGTCTTAACATGAGCTCAGCATGATCCAAATCTCCAGTTGAACTCCATATTAATCACCCCGCTGAATTGGGTACAGTGCACGGGCCATTGTTTGCAATCCGCGACCCGCCCATGCGACCAGGTCGGAACTTTCGCGTTTGCGAGTGCAAATTCCCTGTGGATTGAGAGTTCCATGGTAGTCAGTCCTCTTAAAAGCCCCCTTGTCTGTCGCCTGAAGTGTCCGGTTTATGGCCATGGAAAAGTACTTGCGAAACTGGCGGCAGGACGCGTTCAACCGTGGCCAGCATGAATCTGCTATCTATATTGGAGACAAGGTTCTCGCACTCACAAGTATGGGTTTCTGTTCCAGCTAGCTTGAGAGAACATATTTACTGATTAATGCGCTAAAGACAGTGACGAAGATGCCTTCTGGCTGGCTCAAGTCCATTTCTCCAACAACAACTTCACACGCTCGTTAGCTCTTCTCTCCCGCGGCGACCTTGTTGCACGAAACCCTGCCTGCCGCTACCTTGCAGCCCACTGTTACATAAAACAAAACCAATTTGAACAGGCCCTCAGTATCCTGGGTGAAAACAACCCCACGGACTTGATCCGCAGCAACGATAATAGCCGCCGAAAAATCCAGCATCTCAATGGGCAAAGCCACATCACAATGCGCAATGGGAAAACACCAACAAGTCGGGGCGAAGGAGTGGAGGACCGGGAGAGAGATGATGATGTCGGCAACATTAAATTTGAAGCATCCATGTGCTACTTGCGAGGTCTCTGTTTTGCAAAGCAGAATGCATTCGATCGTGCTCGGAGCTGCTACCAGGATGCGGTGCGGATTGACGTGCAATGTTTCGAGGCATTTGACCAGCTCATGAAGAACTCTCTCATGTCCCCTACTGAAGAACTTGAGTTTCTCGAGTCTCTGGATTTCGACTCAGTCACCTCGCCCGACCCTGCTATCGCTCAAGAAGCAGCCGACTTCACCAAAATGCTTTACACCACTCGCCTATCCAAATACTCGTCACCTACAATCCTGTCGAATGCCACCGAAACCCTTTCGACACACTACAATCTCTCTCAGAACCCAGACATATTGCTATCTCGTGCTGAGACGCTATACACCCAGTGTCGGTTCGCAGAAGCCCTTGAACTGACTTCTTCCATCCTTTCCACTGCCCAGTCAAATGAACTAGCAAATACCAGCAGCAACGGTATTCCTGCTCATAACCATCTGGGCCATGCGCCCGCGGTGTACCCTCTTCATTTGGCTTGTCTCTACGAAACGGGTGCCACAAACGCCCTTTTTTTGCTCTCACATTTGCTGGCTGATCATGCACCGGAGGAGCCTTACACATATTTGGCTATTGGAGTCTACTACCTAGCGGTCTCGAAGATTGCGGAGGCCCGAAGGTTCTTCTCCAAAGCCTCTTTACTGGACCCTCATTCGGCACCAGCCTGGATTGGCTTTGCCCATACCTTTGCTGCAGAGGGCGAGCATGATCAAGCCATTGCAGCCTACAGTACAGCCGCACGACTATTCCAAGGTAGCCATCTGCCCCAGCTATTCCTGGGGATGCAGCATCTGGCTTTGAACAATATGTCCCTAGCCCACGAGTACCTCTGTGCTGCTTTTGCTATGTCAACTGGGTCTGTCCCAGGCACTGCTCTTACTCCTGACAAATCGCCGTTGACACCCCTTAACGGCGATCCTCTAGTACTTAACGAGCTTGGTGTTGTGTATTACCATCAGAATAACCTTACACCCGCAATCGAACTCTTCCGACAGGCTTTGAAGTTGGCCAGTTCACTTCATTGCGAACCAGGCGCCTGGGTCGCGACCCGTGCCAACCTGGGCCATGCGTTACGTCGGATGGGTCATTTAAAGGAGGCTCTGCGTGAGTTCGACGAATGTCTGCGTATAGGGGCCGGGGGCAGCAGTATGGGCTACTCGCCATTCTTGGGTGGTGGTGTGGGTGGATCCGCTGCCGTCGCGACCGCCTCAGGTGTCGGAGGCTACGAGGACCGGGGATTGATTGGGTCGCTTCACACCTCGAGAGGCCTGCTCCTATTGGAGCTCGGACGCACAGGTGACGCTGTCACAGCCTTGCACGAAGCCGTGCGTGTGTTAGGAGCCAGTGGGGGTGGAGACGCTGCGGGGGGTGCTGGGGTTGCGGGGACACTACTTTCGCGAGCCTTGGAGCTTTGGTCGCTAGAAGGTCGTGAGCAGGATCGCCAAGGCTTAAAGGCCTTGGAGGAAGGGACCCGACCGTCGCACTCGCATTCTAACAATGGAAGTTCGTCATACCGCTCGCGTGAGACCCGCAGGGAACGTCCGGCACCAGAGCCACGACGTCGTGTACGAGCTGAGGCGTACCAAGAGGAATGGACGAGTGAGGTCACTCATGCAGCGACACCTGAGGCACCTGATTCCGGAACTATGGAGCAGCACATTGAGATGGACCTCGATGAGGAGGCTGATGGACTTTTGCGCCGAGCATTGGGTCGAGTGCGCCCGGGGCGGCGCCGCCCAGCCTTACCCGCCACGCCAGACACAGATATGCATGAAACTCCGGCTCGGAGCCGGCACCGATCTACTCGGAGTGAATCCCGACAATAGACCCTGATATTTTTGTGGGGTACTGTGCTGTCTTTATTTCTGTATTTTATATGCACAAACAGGCGTTATGGCGGCGCAAAAAGGAAAATCGGAAGGTTCCTGGGACTTGGGGGGCAGCATGAGTACTTTTTGATAGCATTCATCCATAGACATGACCTTTCTGAGACTTGAGTACTATAGAACACAGTGAATTTGTTATACACTTGTCCTACTTGTCCTACAGTATATCCTATGGTATAAGTATTGATCCCTGGGGTCATCTGTGGATACTTCCTATTTAAGTATGCGACGGGTCCATCATTTTGCCCGTTGATCTCGTGTTTGGGGCGGTGCATTTAAGCCATGTTGATCATGTAACACCTTCCAGCCAAACAAATCTACAGATGATTGAACGTGAAATATTCTTGGCTGCTAGCCTTGTAGATTCCAAACACATGTATGAATGATATTAGTAGTAGTAACTTCGTGGGGCGTATCAATAGAGTTAGCCCATAATGCGGAACTATTGGACCCTGGACCGACGGTAAACCCAATGGGCCTAGCCCAATCCCCCTATAGAGATATTGGAACAATTAGAATGATGGTTTGGAACCTGTACCTGTAGATATTCGGTAAGTTTTCTAGTAATTAATGATACCATGGCCCACCAAATTGACACCAACAACGTTGACGCAGTGTACACGCATTGTCTACGCATCAGTGGCCACTTACGTTCAAGTGGGGGCTTCATTGCCCAGGCACCAGCAGTAAACTTTGGACAATGACGCCTCCTGACCCACTTCTCTTCTCCCTGAGCCTCCACTTTAAACCAATCGTATTTTTGTAATGCTGATCACTCTCCAGAGCTTGTAAATCCTCTCCCCGTTTGGGGTTGTGGAGTTACAAGTTTCACCCTGCCTTTTCTTTGCGTCCTTTCTCCTTTTCCTTCTCCATCCCACCATCCCACTTCCCACATTTTCCCCAGACAGATTCTTCAAACTGGTATCTTAGGGTTTCATGCTCAGCATGCCCTGAATGCCCTTTAACATTGACGCGACATGACCGCGAATTACAACTACCCCTTAATACGCCACAGGCCGCGTCGCGGCCTGTCGCTCCTCTGCGTCATTGCATGCCTTTCATGTAGTTTGATCCTGACCATCTGGTATGGCATGAACTCCGACCGCGACTACATCCACCCCATCCTCACCCAACTCATCCCTGCCGGCCATTGTGCCTGCCAAACATCGACCACATTTCAATGCTCCACCTGTCTTTCCTGCCCCGAAACAGGGCTCCAACAACCCACCACTCCTAGCTGGCAATGGGATTACCCGCGCGATGCTCCAAATGAGGCCTTTGACCAGACGCAATGCCAGGCCGCCTTCCCGGGTCTCTTCGAGGACGTGGCGCGAGGCGAGCGCCACTGGGGTGCGCATGGTCGCCTTGCCACGGAGGACCTAGACGAGATTCATATCCAACACGGCATGGCGCGCGCCTTTATTTCGCGAGGCCATTTACATGTGGTTGCCGCGCGCGCGAAGGGCGAAGACCATCGTCGCAAGATCTTGGGGGTGCTGAGTTCGATCCACCGTGCGCTGGCCGCGGATCGAGAACGGGTTTCTAAACGCGACATTGAGTTTGTATTTTCGGTGGAAGACAAGGTAGAGGATGTCACAAGTCCTGATTTGCCTGTCTGGGTCTTTGCTCGCACCACAACAGAGCAGGGAGTGTGGCTGATGCCAGATTTTAGTTTCTGGGCATGGGATAATCCAAACAACTACATTGGGCCATTTGACCAGGTCGTGGACCGGATCCAGCGATTGGATATCCCCTGGGACGACAAGAAGCCCCAGCTGGTGTGGCGTGGAAAACCGAGTTTTGCTCCGAAGTTGCGGAGGGCGCTGATTGAAGCGGCCCGGGGTCAAACATGGGGGGATGTGAAACAGGTCGACTGGGCCACCGGCACTAATGTGCTCAGGATGGAGGAACACTGCCATTACATGTTCATCGCACATGTTGAAGGTGAGTTTCGTGTTTTGGAGCTATTCTGATCAATTGCTGACTCTTCTAGGACGTGCGTATTCTGCATCTCTCAAATATCGACAAGCTTGCAATTCCGTGATTGTCGCCCATAAACTCCAATACATCCAACATCACCATTACCTCCTCGTTGCCGACGGGCCATACCAGAACTATGTCGAAGTGGAACGCGACTTCAGCGACCTCTCCGAGAAGATCGAGCCCCTAGTCGAGAATACAGAAGCCGCACGCCGCATTGCACAGAACAGCGCAAGGACTTTCCGCGAGCGATACCTGACACCAGCTGCCGAGGCCTGCTACTGGCGTTCACTGTTCCAAGGTTACAGCAATGTGTGGAATAGTACCGTGAATCCATGGTCTGAAGACTATGGCAGAGAACGCGGCTTGAGATATGAATCCTTTGTATTGCTCGAGAGCTCGCGGATGTACGAATTTCGAGCGGACATTATGCCATATGGCGCTGCATAACGACCTCGACCCATACATGATCTTTCTCCCACTCGACCACTCGAAACTCGCTATTTCTCGATCTTTCATGGGGCCTACGACCATGACTCCATACTAATCTTACCTAATTACCCCTATACCCACATACCTTGAGATTGTATCTCCTAGGATTTCAGCTGGAGGGGTTTGTACTAGACGATAAACTGGTTGATTTCTTTCCATCATCAGCAGACGGCGTTTGAGCGCAGACTTTTGTGATACCACAGCGGACTTGTATATATTTTTTTGTTTTATAGTCCCACTCTAGACAGACAGAATACACGACTCTCTGAGTCCTTGGCTACCAACCTCAATTTTATGGCTATTTTCAAGGCTTTACACTTGCAAGCCGAGCCTTCCAAAGGCTCAATATTCCAAGGGCAATTGAGATGGATTCCAGGTTGATGAATCCCTCTCGACTGCCAGGTGGGTTCTCATTAATCCGCTTACAAAGTGAAGTTGCAAATGATTTGAGTTTTATATTGGTAGCACAGTGGAAACACAATCCACGACATTCGATGTAGAGTTTCCTGCCCTGAAACAGGCACCCAAATATTTCAAGTATTGCCTAAGAATATTTTTGCAGTGTTGGATAGTTTGAATGGCAGCTCGATCCTTATTCCATGTGGTGTAGATCATGTGGCTACCATTGTCCACGTTCTACATGGATAGTCCCTATACCTATCGCCTTCCAAGGTTACATTCATGTATCTGCTGTTAATAATAGCTGTTGATTGTAAAATTTCCACATGTGTAATGATATAGAAACCTGACTAGACCCATTGATGCCTAAGCCCGAGAGCTAGAAACCATCTCGTTTCTGAAGCCTGGAGAACCAAGGAACCTAAAAGGACCGGAGGGTACACCAGAAAGTCTGATTCTCATAGCCCACCATTCCAGGACTTTATTTTGCTTCTTCGCGGGTCTTTGTTCTTCTCTCGAGGGTTTATGGTTCCATGGACCAGCCGGCGATGATGCTATCCAGAGCTAGATGAGTCCCAAGGTCAGACAACTGCGCTGCTTAAATCTTCTCAAACAAGAATGCCTGTCTCTCTTATCAATAGTAGTCACAAAATCCATCCCAAATCCATATTTCGCCCACGTGCATCTGCGTATGTTTACAAGCCACCGTTTTCTCCGTTTGCACTCTCCTTCTCTCCTGTCAACACCGGTCGTATCACCCCCGTTTTCCAACCCGTTTTTTGACTTCCAGTCATTATGGCGACAGTTCAAATTGTGACGGAGACCAAGAGCAATACTACTACTGAGACCACTCAGGATGTCGACTTCGTTCAGGAAGATGTGCAGGCGCGCGTCTCGAAGCCACTCGTATGTTACGACGTAAACATCAAACGCTGAGGAAACACTAACGGTCTGTCTATATGAATAGTGGCTGCTGATAGTAGTGACTATTCTATCTTCCACTTTTCTTTTCTCTTTGGACAACACCATCGTCGCCGATGTCCAGTCGCCCATTATCGAAAAGTTTGGCGAAATTGGAAAGCTGAGCTGGTTGGGCGTTGCCTTTGTCCTTGCATCCTCTGCGACTATTATTACTTGGTATATGGTTGTTCTATTATTGAAATGAGTATGTACAATTTACTCATACCACTTCTATCAGGGGCAAACTTTACGGTATTTTTAGCGCAAAATGGATTTACCTCGCTTCTGTCGTGCTCTTTGAGGTTGGGAGTGCTGTTTGTGGCGCGGCTCCCAACATGAATGCTTTCATTATCGGCCGTGCTGTTGCTGGTCTTGGAGTATGTCAAACATTACCTGTTAAGGCTGGGAGCGCTGCTAACCTAGCCAGGGAGCCGGAATGTACCTTGGCTGTCTGACCTTACTGTCCATCACCACTTCCGTTCGCCAGCGACCGACTTACATGGCTCTCACTGGAATCAGTAAGTCGATGTCCTCTAAGGTTAAACAAGTGTACCACTGACTATCATAAAGCATGGGGAAGTGGTACAGTCCTAGGTCCCGTGTAAGACAACCGATCTATATTGAACTTCCTATGACATGTGGCTTTATACTGACTGAAACTTTGACAGCATTGGAGGCGCATTCGCTCAGAACGTCCACGCAACATGGCGATGGGCATTCTACATCAATCTGTGTATTGGAGCTGTTTTTGCGCCTGTGTACATCTTCTTTTTGCCCCGTGCTGATCCTCAAGAAGGTGTTCCGTTGAAACAAAAGCTTCTACAGATTGATTATCTCGGGGTCGTCCTCAATGCCGGTGCCTTTACAGCCCTAATTATGGCGATCAATTTTGGAGGCAATATTTTTGCCTGGGGAGCAGGCCGAGAAATTGCCCTGTGGGTTGTGGGTGGTGTTCTGCTTCTCTTGTTTGGGCTACAGCAGGCGTTCAAGATTGGCACCACCAGCCAAGAGCGAATATTCCCCGGGGACTTGCTCCGGATACCTGTTATGTGGCTTCTGTTTGCTCTTATGTGTGCTGCTTCAACTTGTGTGTTTGTGAGTACTTCCAAGAAAATATGGATGGTCAGATTCTTGGACTAACAACTGCAGATTCCCACCTATTACATCCCAATCTACTGTCAGTTCGTCAAAGGAGACTCGCCCCTTACTGCAGCTGTGAGACTTCTTCCATTTATCGTTCTCATGGTCTTCTCGGGGCTTTCAAATGGTGCCTTGATGTCGAAGCTGGGATACTACATGCCATGGTATCTAGCGGGTGGCATTCTCACGAGTATCGGAGGTGGCTTGATGAGTAGGTTTCGTCCTAATTGATAAAAATTACCTCAACTGACGAAAGATGATACGAACAGGCACGATCGACGAAACCAGCCCCATGTCCCGCGTTTACAGCTATTCTGCTCTTATCGGAATCGGTGCAGGAATGTTTATCCAGACAGGATTCTCGGTAGCTCAGGCTAAGGTTTCGCCCAACCGTGCCTCTGACGCTGTTTCCCTTATTGCCTTTGCTCAGAACATCGGCATCGTGCTTGCGCTCGCCATCTCAGGATCAGTATTCCAGAACCAAGCCCTGGATAGCCTTCAGGAATTGCTGCCGGGTATTCCAAGTGAAGCCTTGCGAGGTGCGATCTCTGGGTCCAACAGTGACCTGATCAAGACGATACCAGCTGAGACCCAAGCAAAAGTCGTTCATGCCATTGTGCATGACATGTCTCACACATATTATCTGGTGATCACTGCGGCTGTGATGACTGCGGTAGGCTCTCTCTTTTTCAAGGTAAGATGCATACTGAAACTAGTGAGCATCACTCAATACTAACGCAACCACAGAGAGAAAGAATCTTTGTCCAGGGCGTGACCATGGGCTAAGCCACTCGTCCACAGATGAAAGTCGTCATACTTCACCTTGCAATGATGCGTATTTCACAAGGTGAAGTATCACGAATGCAAGGAACTCTTGCAAGGAACTCTTGCAAGGTTATGGCTATGAAGGGGGGAAACGCTCAGGCTAAATATTTTAGTAATGAGAGGATCTGAGCTGACATCATTTTCAATGTATATCTTATCCGCTTCTATTCTTATTTCTCATAATTCTCGACTTTTCAGGCCCTAGAACCCAGTAATAATCGCATGCGACAGTGAAAACCCATACCACACGGTCGCAACCAACGCAATGGCATTAAGATGAATAGTCATAGCATGATTGCGTTTGAAATCCTTATTAACCCGCTGGATCTTTTGATCATCCGAGGCCGAATGATTCTCACTCTCTATAACATATCATTAGCCCAATCCAAGAACCAGCACCTAACTTAGAAAACATACCGTGTAAAGCCCGTCGAACAAAAGAAACAGTCGTCGTCTTAGGCCCATATACAAGATAATTCAACGACCCCATTGCTAGTACGATAACCAGTGGTGCGGCACTCCACAGATCTGTCGCGAGGGAGACGATACTGTATGGCGGGCGCGTCGCGGCTGTGAGTGCAGCTAGTCCAATCTGGCAGGTAAAGTAGACTGGGAAGATGCGCTTGTTGAGGCCGAGGAATTCGCGCATGGGGAGGTGGCGGTAGCAGAGCTTTGTGTTGACGAAGCTCTGTGTCGTTGTCAGCAGTATGCCCTTTCAACATGCTCGCTTAGGGCTGTCAAATATGGAAAAACGAATACCTGGTACAGCTCGGTTCCTAGCAAGGCACCATATGAAAATAGGTGGTAGGGAAGGAGATTCCCCACCGTTGTGAGGATCGTATCCATGGCGGTTGAGAGTGACAATTGGAGTGAGAATTGTAAAAGAAAAGAGAGAAATGCTGACTGATGGGGTATGCAGGTGTGTTGGGGAAAGAGTAGAGGTTGCACCGGGAAGATGACGGAGTTAAGTGGCTTGAGCTAAATAATCTGACAATAAACCTTGTCACCCTATTGGCTTATATCACGGACTATTATGAGATTAGATGAAGCAAATATCCTAGTGGTCGGGGGAAACATGGGAAATTGTTCTAATCAATTGAAGCTATAGATAATGGAGTTATAGTATAGGTTCTAATTCCTTATGCTGCCATATCGTCCCAGGATGTATGGAATCATAGGAAGCAAAAGGCGAAAGAACCCAGAACCAGGAATAAAGATCCCTAATTCCCTCATTATTGGCAGTACTCAAAGAAAACGAGAAATAGAACGCCACTCAGCGTCGGGTCACACGTACTTCTGGCCGATAGATCAATGAAACCGGCTACTCCGCCAAATCACTCAAGCCTCCAAATCTGACATGCATACAACTCGGAACAAATGGACTGCGCTCCGAATCTCAGCCCACATGGCGCAGCTCATCCAGGGTCCCTGGCGATGACCTATATGGGATCTTCAAAAGAACTTATGTGCCTCTTTATAATTTCGGATTTATAAAGGGTATACCGGTACTACTGTCCATGTTCCTTTGACTAGGCTCCCGGGGTATATTCAAGTAATGGCAGGTTACTCACGGCCGAGAACAGCCCGGTTTGGGATCGAGTTGAACACTACCTCAACTGCTTCCAGGTCGTTCCTTTTTGGGTGAAGTCCTTGATGAAACTCTGGAAGTTCCTTCCTCGATTCCAACACTATACTCGGCCGTTATCCAAGGGATGTACTGGTGCAGATAACAATCGGCATGATTATCTCTGGGTTATCAAAATGACGAGATCCTAGATCAAGAGATATTAGTCAGATAACCAGCAATTCCTTGCCCAGCCATGAAGTAAACCTCAAAACACTCACAATCCCCGACTATCCACGGCCTGAACATGTACACGCGCTCAGTACCAGGTCGGCCTAAGAACTCTCGAAAGGTCACACAAGTCTCGCCACGCCAAGTGGCTCCAGAAAACCAACGCCATGAAAACACGGTCAACAAGTCCTCACCGGCTCCATGTGCAACATCTCGCCCAGACCGCTGGTAAGTTCACAAGCAGACAACAAGATCTCTCTCCAGGGCACCGACCCAACACCCAAAACACGGTCAGTAATCCCTGACAGTCGCCCTACCCCCAGACATGCGGGCTCCGCTTCGTGGAACAGCCTCCACCGCTACTGAAGACAACGAATAAGAAACGGGGGTGTTCGACCCAGGAACCCTTCTCCACCATACGGAAATCAGGAATTGTCAGCCAGCTGAGGAAGGCTTAGTGGCATGGACCCGGGCTATCACGCGCCTGAAAGCCCTGAGGTTGGGTTCTCTTGTTTCCAGACCGACTTGATGGATTTTTGTTGCACAGGCGCGTGTCACGGTGGGATGAGGGATCAAGAGATAGGACACATGGAGATCGGAGTATTATTAGCAGTGGTGTGGACGTTGAGCTGTTAATGTGGAAACTGAAAACATCACACTGGACTTTTAGAAAAACAACCCATCCTCCAGCGACAAGCAATTTCAACAGAGCCGGCCACTATGCGAGCGAACCCAAAGACAGAGTCTCCATCAAGCGAGGAATCACCAATCCCAAAGCAGGATCCCCTGGAAAGAAGAAGACTACAGAATCGTCTCTCGCAGCGGAATCACCGTAAGTTTCAAACCTCATTGTTGATATATGGTGCAAGCCTAGCCTTAACCAATTTCAGGTCGCAAGATCCGAGACCGCATCGCTAAGCTGCAAGAGCGGGTTGTTGCGAACGAACTACGAGCTGCAGCGGCACTGAATGGCTGGGATCAGACATATTCTCCACCATACCTACCTGCACGCCACCATGCTCCCTACTGCCAGGAGCCTGAATTGATATTCAGCTCACGAGACCATTCACCACAAAGCACAGAGCCATCCACGCCATTCTTTCCGTCGTGTAGTTTCCCTCAATCATATTCGACTGATGTTCCCGCTCGGTTCCCACCAGAGTTACTGGGGGATCCATCTTTTTATGTCGAATCGGCGTTGGGTTCTACAGAACCGAACCAAGTTAGCCCGGGCATGCAGGTGGAAAATGATCAGGATATAGGAATTCTTTATGATCCAAGGGGAACGCTCAGAGCGGGAAGCTCAATGGACGATTCGGGATCACTCAATCAGCCCAATTTCTACGTTGCAACTGGTAAATTTCAACTTCTTTAATTTCTTCTACAAGGCTAACTGACAACATGCTACAGAAAGCTGGTTACCACATATCCTTCACGCCCTAAATATATCATCCTCCCAGTCAAAAATCATCGTCCTCGTGTCTTCTGAATCTCTTCCTTCGCTCCAGACTGGGCCGGGATCAAACAATCGGGCAATGAATCCCAGGCCGACGAACCCATTGAGCTCGGTGTATCAGTGCCAGCCACAGAACGCATTTCCCCTGTTCACACCTCAAATACTACCTCGAGCCTGGACAATCCCTGGGCCGTATCCACCCCGCGCATTACACAAGGCCCCAAGTCTACCCGATGATGGCTTCTCAGCGTTGCATATATGATATAATCTTGAGGATGCTGAGTTAGACTGGGAGGTCTATTCGCTCAGAGAGCTTTTAGTGATATGGTAGATGACGCAAAGCTCAAGGAGCGGTGTGGATTGGTGATACAAGCACGACAGATGTGAGATCAGTGCAATATGAGCTCGTATTCAGTGCATTTGTGCTCGATGATTCCTGAACCTGTTCCCCGTTTCCATGGACGGAAAAAGGAGTAAAAAGCTTGATGAAGAAAGTCAATCATGGATTCTTGTATATCATTAGGCTAAATAATGCACACAAGTGGATACTGGTGTATTGAAGTTATACCAATATGCCGGTGCTACTCACACCTCCAGAAGGGAATGAACTACTGTTCACAACCCCCTTTAGCAGGGTAAAGAGTCCTCTGATATCAGTATATTCGGGTGGTTCCCAATCATCACCGATCTTGTAACTTATCAATGGGACTTTGCGACCTGACAGAGTAGGGCCAAAAAAGAAACATTCAAATCAATACTCCGAGCCTTCGAGGATAAACTCCGAAGGATCCAGTCTATACAACCAGAGTAAACTCAACGAACACGTTGTCATAATTTGATCTCATGTTATCGTGAACAAACGAATGACAGTTCAAACAAGGAAAGATATAAGCAAGCTTAACAATAGACAAAACCTCTCGCCGCAGTCCACATATATCCAATCAATCAAAATGAATGCGCCAAAGTTCCCGATCACAATCACTGATATACCCAGTACGAGTGTGTAGCATAGCAGTATTATCACTGATCAGCAAATCCCCCTTCTCCCACTCAAACCTCAAACAAACCCGGTAATCGTAAATAATCCGATCAATAACCTCAACGAGACTGGAATCATCATTTTCAATAGTAACATCACAAGTGGAGAACTTCGTCTTCGTCGAATCCCACGGCTGATGCCAGCGAACACACGGCAAGCCCGAAACAGGGTGTGTCACCGTCAGCGGCAGATTCTTGAGCTTGGCATCCCAGAACCCGTCATTGTCCATAGCCCAAGTTACCTTCTGGAGACGTTCGGCGGTCCAGGGGAGAGGCAGATATCGGAATAGGAGTCTAGATGCAGCGAAGAGTGTATAGCCACTTCCTTTCGGTGCCGTAGCTGGGCAGGTAAAAAACTGGTAGCCGGGTGGACACTGGACTTTCTTGATCTCGCCTGTGTCGGGGTCGGTGATTTCTTCGAATTTGAACATTCCGTCGAAGTGCATTGGCATCGCCTCATTAGAAGTAACGTTGTTTCCGAGCTTATCGGAACGGCCTGCGTCGTGGACCTTTTGAATAATTCCGAAACTCCATGGGAGAATCTTGCCAAGATCGTGGCCAGCCTTGACGTATAGATCCTCCACTAAAGTCTCGGCGAACCCGCGCAGGATGACGGGAGACATTCCGTTGGATAGTTTGCGAACTTTCTGCATGGGGATTGCGCTGATGGAGGGCGGTGGGTTCACATTGTCGATGTCCGTGGGACGGATAATAAGTCCGCATGGATATTGATGTTCGAACTTGACAGATAGCCCATCAGAGGACCAGTCGAAGAGGTCTGAGCTTTCGCGGAAGAAATATGGTTGACCGTTCTTGTAGACAAGGTCGTGTGTTTCGCGGACATCCTCCGCGTGGACGGTTCGATATGAGCCGTCCAGCGCGACCGCTACGGATGCATGCCATGGCGTGAAACCCAGCGCTCCACGTCTCTGGGGAATCAGAGAGACAGAGAGTTTCTTCTCGCCGGCGGACTCGTGGATGGATAGACGAACATAATCCTTACGGTTGGCGCGGATGGCAGCTGCGAACATCTTCCCGCGGATGATCATTTGGCGCGCTGTCTGTGCAATCTGGCCTTGTCTAGCACGCTTAGACATTCCAGCTGGATACTCCTGATGTGCGAGATCTTTGGTCAAGAATTTGATGTACCCGCGATATGTCAAGCAGGTGTCGTTATCGGTCTTGATGGCTTCATCGGCATCGAACGTTGGGTCCCCGAAGGCAAACATGAGCTCGCGACGAAGACAGCATGCATGAGACAGATAATATGATTTAGCGGCTTCAGGGCTGCTCGCTTTAAACCAGGGGTGCTCAAGCAGCTCGAAAAGACGGATGAATTTGACATGAGTCAAGCCCTTCTCGACGGCCATCTGTCGCAAGGCTTCTCCGTAGTCCCACACAACCTCATCAGGGACCCCGAGGATATCTGGGAGGACATTAGATTGCAAATTAAAAAGAACCAAGTAACTAGTGTAACTCACCATTGTAGACCAGTCCATCCGAACTGATGTATATCTCGGCACCAGGTTTGTATACCTGCGCGACATTCTCACAAAGCCCATTCAAATGAGCCAAAGCCAACTCTTCTCCAAAATCAGGCAAAACACCCAAGACCTTGTCGCGCGCATTTGGCGATTTAAATGGAAAAGCAGGCAAAATCATCCGGATGGGCTCTTGTCTCTCCACTTGGGCCATAACAGTGGGGACGAAGGACTCGAGTCCCTTCCACGAGGCACCATTCTTCTCATAATCAACACCGTAGCTTTCAATCACTTTGAGAATCTCAACAGCCATTTTGCGCTCATTTGAGGGAGTATCAATATTGCTCGCGGATATTTCAAGATCAATATTGGGTAGGTATTGTGTAGAGGTATTTCCGTTTGCGGCAACCATCGGGCGATCGACGCTGTCAAGTTCGGAAGGCGCAAAGTCCGTTTCGATCAAGGGGCTTTTCCCCACACCGATCTCAACAATGCCATTCACGATCGATTTCTCCGGAAAAAGAGGTGGGGAAGTATCCGCAATAGGGACTAGAGCAACCATGGCGGCTTTAGGTCACACCAACAACTTGGTCTCGAAGATTGCAATGACAGCCGAGGTACGAACATCCAAAGAATGGTGGTCGTTTTTGTTCGGTTGATTGAACGGGGAGTTTGAAATGCCAGACCCATATTGCGCTATATACCCGACGACGGCCTAGATCGGCGAGATGTCGGCACCCGAGCGTTCTCTGCAGATGACTGTATCATTCGTTGCGGACTCAGATTTCGGGAATGAAGCTGAACCTAGAGGCCCGTCGTGAGTGGATGTTGGTTCTGTACAACTTGGAGTGGGTCTTTACGGTGAGATGAGCCAGAGTAACAAGGACATAGTTGAAACAAAGCTGTACGTGGTGGCTGAGTTCCTGACACAGAGACGTGGAAGTAGAGGTGATATAATCTGTGTCAGCAGGTCTTCTATAAGATCCAGTCACGGGGAGTAAAAGTGTTCCCGCATGGTGGTCCCAACCCTGTCAACAACGTTGTTAATGTGCCATGCCATGACTAGATCTGCATTTGCGTACTACCGGTGAAGATCTAAACTCTGGGCAGATTGTCAGAAATGTCAAGGAAGCTTTTGTCGGATCGGCTCGTAGCTACGCAAGAAACGGTGAACTCAGACTAGGTACACCCCTAAGATATTTTGCAGAGTGTAACATTAAGTCACCTCCAGGGACATATATACTTTCGTGGTCGGTTTGACCCCTTGAGGCTTCTGCCTTGAGAAATCATGGAGATACAAGCCTAGGTACAAGGCACTAGATCAGATTACTCATCGCAGCGTGCTCAGCATGACACAGATCTAGATTTGATGGTGGACGAAGAAAGCGGTGTACTAAATGGGGCATTGTTCTCCAAGATGCCTGTTGCCAGGTGTCTGGACTTACACACGACGGTGCATTACTGTACAAAAAGTCAATTCCAATATTGTGAAAGTACTCAATCAGAAGTTTTCAACCCGAAGCTAAAGTATACGCTATCCATCCGCATCAGTGCCCTCATTTCTCAAGCTCAGTCCAATCATACTCCATCAACCTGGACACAAAAGCAGCCATGTCGGCACCCGCCAGCTCACGCACAATATGGAACGTGGCATCAATACCCGAGCTCACACCGCCGGCTGTAATGAGGGACACAGCATTCCCAGGCAAATAACCCCCGTCGACGTAGCGCTTATGCACAACAGTAGTCGGAGGATCATTCTTATCGTTGAAACGAGCACATATGTTCCGAAGCACGTCAACGCCACGGTGATGAGTGGTCACAGTCATACCAGGGAGAATTCCCGCACCGCCAAGCAGAAATGCGCCAGTGCAGACGGAGAGCAGAGTTCGCGGTTTCTGAGATGGCGGCAGGGGCAATGTGGCGAATCTGCGGATTACATCCACTTCTGCGGAACCTTCGAGGAGAGGTTGGATCACAGATGGTGGGCCGCCGGGGACTACTAGCATGTCGTATTCTGCTAGGTCTTTGATCGCGTCTTCTAGGAGGTGGTCGACTTTCACAGTCAGGGAGGATCGAATGGTTGGTGTTCGAGCCATTGTATCAATTTTGAACATTGGATCGGGATCATCCGGGTTGCGGTTATGCAGGACATGAGACAGGACCTCCACGGGTCCTGCGAAATCGAGGAGATCGGCTCCTTCGAAAAGGAGGACTCCCAGCTTGGCGTAATATTTCTCGGGTGTGGAAGACATTGTAATGGCTAAGCTGTAGATTGCTTCGGTGAGATGGATGCAAGATCAAGGTTGGTGACGGTGGGCTTGCGATTTAAGTTGAGAAAAGACAACCACAGGAATTATTGCAGATATACGTATTGGAATTGGCCAAGTTTGGGCTTTTTTCCGCGAACGCGGTATGGATTTGCCTAGTGATATTGGCTTCACGGTGGATATTAGACCCAGCTGTCTCCAGTGGATAGCGAGCTGACGCTGTATCACATTGGTGTTTCCGTATGCGCCGATTTGAGCATCTTGATGAAATTGGCAGGGTCAAATCTTGGTAGATGGGTCCAGCGGTGTGTAAATTGGGCCTGATGTTGCAGGGGTCCCCATTGTCTCGATCTATGATCGACCAAGACGACAAAGTTTATCAATAGTCAAATAATGGAATAATAAAAAAAACTGACAATTTCTCGTTGGAATTGCACTCATAAAGGTATTGTTCTCACTTAGGGCTTTTGCGCCAAGTTCGGGATGTGGACTCCCCGCACCTTCATACTCGGGAGAGTGGGGGATGCAACTATAAGCTCGATAGCCATTAAATTGCGAATGGGCCCAGAGAAAAACGTTTCCTTTTGGGATTGGATTTTCCTTGTATTTCCTTCAATATGACGTCCTCCGAATACAGCAGCCACTTCTCCATTGCCAACATCCCGTTCGGAGTAGCATCGTCCAATAATCATCCCGAGCCGCAGTGCGTCACTCGACTGGAGAATAAAGTGATTTTCCTAGGCGTGTTACAACGGTCTGGTCTGTTTGCTGGAGTCCCCAGTCTGCCAGATGGAGTATTTGACAAGGCAACCCTCAATGAATACGCAGCTCTGGCTAAAACGACCCATCGCGAGGTGCGAAAAGTGCTCCAAGAAGTATTAACAACACCATTGCCGGATAACAGCACCGAAGATATTAGCGCCGTCACGCTGCATCTCCCTGTTTCCGTTGGTGGCTTCACAGGTACGTCATATGATGCTTATGAGGATATCTAGATCTGATCCGCAGTAGATTTTTCATGTAGCCTTCATCATGTCCGCAATGCGGGCCGAGCAATTCTTAATGATGAAACTCCCCCACCGGGCTTTTTCAATTTCCCAATCGGGTATAATGGTCGTGCTAGTACGATTGTGGTCTCCGGGACCCCGATCGTCAGACCTAATGGCCATTTCTTCGATAAGATAGCAGCGTCTGAAAAGAAACACATCGTCTACGGTCCATCAAGGGCGATGGACTGGGAGTTGGAAATTGGGGTGATTGTCGGACAAGGAGTTCCGCGCTTGCAAGGATTGAATGCGAAAGACGCGGAAGAGAATATCTTCGGGTTTGTCATTTTGAACGACTGGAGTGGTAAGTGGTTCCGCGGTGATACATTGCCAGACAATTGTTGACAAATTGGTGCTTTCTAGCTCGGGATATCCAAGGCTGCGAAATGGTTCCCCTCGGCCCACTAAATGGCAAGGCATTTGGAACAAGCATCTCGCCTTGGGTGATTACCTTGGATGCCCTGTCTCCATTCAAAACAGTAGGACCCAAGCCGGAAGTTGCACTGGCAAGCCACCTGGAAGACATTGCCGATTCCGGATATGCGATTAATATGATGGTGGAGCTACTTGTCGGGGATCAAGTGACCACTGTCAGTGAATCGAAAGTACAGGACTTGCACTGGAGTGGACGACAGATGTGCGCCCATCTCGCAAGTACTGGGGCCGATCTTCAGACTGGAGATATCCTGGGTACTGGCACAGTCAGCGGCCCAGATGAAGGGAGCTTAGGCTGCTTGCTGGAAATCACCAAGGCTGGTAAGGAGCCGGTGACATTGAGCGATGGTGCCAAGAGACACTTCTTGCAGGACTGGGATGTTGTTCGTATGACAGCGGTGGCCGGCGGATCAACTTCCGGGGTTGGATTCGGAGAATGTGTGGGCCAGCTGCGACCAGCAAGGGCGCTGTAAAACATTTAAAAGAGGTGTTTAAAATCAACCTGATTAGATACTGAAGGGCTTTACCGTATAGATAAACTTCTCAAACCCTCGTTAGGGATGAATTCAGCATTAGTGAATTAGAAGAGAGCTATAGGCAGTCCGGAATCCATGAAATAGTTTCAACGAAATGTAAAACGGAAGAATTCCCCTTCCAAATTAACAGAACTTGCTAAAACACCAGATTCCGCTTATGGGATCAAAACACAACCAACGCCAGAAAGATGCTCTGCCAATGCGCCGAAGCAAAAGTCATGAAGAATGATAGATCTCCAAGTCCATCAATCATCTCTATTTACCCCCATAGCGGCGGGTGAATATACTCCTGCGCACGGTCAAGAATGTTGGGTATGGTCCATTCACCACTTCCTGAACTTTCCGGCGTTGGTGGTGGGAGAGACCCGACACTGGGGGTCATACCAGCCGAACCAGGGGCAACAAAGACACCCATGTTCGCGGCAGCAGTCGGGTTCGGGTTGTGCTGAGATGTGAACGCGGGACTCCGTCCATTCGCAGGGCGTGTAGTCTGGTTGCCAAAAGCCGTGAGAAGCTTTTGCAAGGCGCGGTGAGTTTTGGCCAAGGACTTGGCCCATTGTGTCTGGGTTTCAGGGGCATCAGCGGGAGAGGTAGGATCCATAGCAGGTGGAACATAATTCGACGGATTCGTCGCACCAGTGACTGGATCGTATGTGTTCATCGGCTGCGGCGGTGAGGTCATGCTGGAGTCGGCGCCGTCAAAGGCCCTCTCACTAGTAGCTCGCTGCGCAATGATACCCTCCAGCTGTTGCAGAAGATTCCAGACCTTCGGGTTAGATTTGGCCTCTTCAACAACAGCGAGTAAAAACGCAGAACTAATCGCCCGTTGCAATGCAATCCATGATCGACCAGCGTGTGAGCTAATATTGTGCAGTTCGATATAGGCCTCCACGGTGATCATCAGATTAGACACGCAGTCAGCGCGCATGCTGGCAGTACTAGCGTCGGAGGAATTGACTGTTGGCTTTAACGAGGGTCGGCAAAGCTCGGACGAAAAGTATGACGAGTGCAGTTTCAGCACAACACGCTCCAGATGTTCAGTTGGAGTGGAACACCATTTGGCGTCGCGCAAATAAAACTTCGCTTCATCCATGATAGTCTGAATTCTTTCCTTGTAACCTTGGATGCTTTCAAAGCTGATTTGCGCATGAGGACTAAGCATTCGAATGCGAACTACTTCCAATGCCAGGGAGATGACGCGACAGAGAGTTTCAAAGTATGAGAGATCGCCTGCTTTAGAGCCCTCCCGGTATGCGATGTCCGGCTGGCTGACTGCTGTAGTGGAAGGGCGATCGTAGGAAAGAGAGAAATGGCTGTCCTGCCATGCCATCGACCACCTGCAAACGTTAGTACAAGAAGCTTCGAACTATACCTGAAGCCTAAGTGCTTACCAAACATGTCGCCTGCGATACCGCTCAGCTGGTGAAAACCTGCTTGACTCAACATGCAGACCAAGCGCCAACCCCATTCGAAGCGTCATGCCCAGCAATACGTACGAAATTCCGGGATTCATATTGTAAGACAAGACATTACCAATTACAAGGAGTGTCTGGATGGCTTCGATTGTTGGTTGGGATAGGAAGTTGGTCATACGGAGGCACTGGTAGGAACAGCAGACTATGCCAAGTCAGTTTGGGGGATTTCGGCTCTGATAGAGGCAGTATGACATACCGTAGACCTGCGAGGTCAGTTCCCTTTCTTTGCTTCCAAGGTCGGATGATTGGGTGCCAGATGCCAGAACAGAGAAGAGTAGGCCCAAGTAAGCAATGCTCACTCCGAACGGATTTTGCGCCTCGTCGGCATCCTCTCGATACACTCCACCGGAAGCGATTCTGTTTTGCAAGAGAAGCTCCAGATTATTTTCGAAGTCACGAATGTCTTCAATGACAGGATAAATCGCCCCTGCTATTTCCTTGTAGAAGTAGAAGAATCTGTTCGCAAGATTAGAGACTATAGCACAAATTTTCAACGGATGTAACTCACTCTCTGCACTGCTGATCTGTGGGAAGTGCACTGCAAACGGCGCTAATGTCAAAGGTTGACATATCGGAAGACCACAGGTCAACAAATGGATAAGTAGCAGACTCGTTATCAAGTCCCAACTTCGGCAATATCCCTCCCTCCAGCAGGGTCTGGAGTTGGTCCGATCCAGTCTTGTTATTCAGAATATAAGCTAGAACTGAGCGCGAGCCCAGGTGAACGGTGCCTTGGCCAAGCGTGTTTGCAGCGTGGATGCCCTCACGCTCTGGCGAGGCGCCCTTGGAACGGGAACCCGCATCCCCACTCTGCACGCTCCCGGATTCCATAGTCACAGCGGGTTCTTCTTCGGCCCGTTCGAGCCCCATGCGCAAAGTCGATATGGTCGACTCCATCTCTCGCAGTCGGTTGCGCACATTCTCCCATTCGTCTCGGGCAATCGATACACGCCCACTTGCATTGGTGGTTCCATTCGGCTGGCTGGGAATATGTTCGGGCTTTATATTCGATGAATGATCGTCATAGCCATAGAACGCAGGCTGATCCATTGTGGAAGATGCCGAGGCGCCAGCCACGGGACTCTCAAGGAAAGCTTGGGAACGTTTCTTGGAGGGCCGTTCGTAGGAGCAGAGATCTGCATGGTCGCGCTTGACACACCCATCACACGGCAGGTTCC
Source organism: Penicillium sp. S1602 (assembly GCA_023626355.1). Classification (NCBI taxonomy): domain Eukaryota; kingdom Fungi; phylum Ascomycota; class Eurotiomycetes; order Eurotiales; family Aspergillaceae; genus Penicillium; species Penicillium sp. S1602. The sequence goes on along the minus strand of JAMAGW010000006.1, from coordinate 1,176,368 downwards.
GATCACATTTTACCTTGCGCGCATGGCATGGGTAGCAAGCTTTCGGCTCGCGCGCTTTGCGCTTTGTTCGAATGATGGCGTCCACTTGAGACTGTGGCAAGTCCGAAACGGACCTGCTGGGCGCACTAGCCATTTCGGATGGTGAGATCGATTTTAATGGAGGGTATGGAGATGTCATGGCGTTTTTGATAAGTTTCTTGGGGGTCGATCAGTTTTCTGGAGTTTATCGGGCGTCGGCTACGTATGCGCGTCAATGCGACCGATCCACCTGAAAAATAGGACACAACTTGGAAACAAAAATATCAACAAGCAGCCTTTTGTTTTTGTCGACCAGATATCTGGAATATATCAGCCCGTCATTCTGGCTGGAGTCAAACGGTGGATGCAATGTCGAATTCGAAACGGTTGAGAGAGCATCATCGGCGGTGCTTATCTGCCGGTGCACGTGATGTGGGGCATCCTGATGCGGAAGGTTGGTCTACATTACTTGCAAGTTACAACGTAGACAATCAGGATGTTGGATTTGAGGGCTCATGGAAGGATGTATTAAATAATTAAATAACCAAATAAACAATTATATTAGCTGTATATGGGTAGCTAGACTTCTGTAGATAATTAAGTCCAGGCGTTTTACTATCGTGATACCATGTCCCATGCTCATATTTGCGTCGCAGAAAACAAAGAAACAATGTGCAACGCAATTCGTGTAAAGGGAATCATCAAAAACAAAAAGTCAAACAAGTAAGATCTATGGGGCCCTCACGTATATAGATCTATATTTCAAGAGGTTTGGTGTGGATTCAAGCCTTGATAGCCTTCTCCTCGTCGTCACTGAAGGCATACTTGGAAAATTTGCGAATCGACTCGCCCTTGAAGTAAAAGACGTAGGGGATAGCACAGCAGGCGAGAGCAATAAATGCCAGGAGTGAGCTTGCCCACTGGTATCCCAAGCGGTTATACATCTGTTCGGTGAACAAGACGGTGGAGGCGCCCCACATTGATCGAAGGAAGGTCTTGGCTGCCAGAGCTGATGCGGCTTGGTGCTGGTAGGTATCAACTATGCAAAGTCAGTATATGAAATATCAGCTATTTGAAAATAGATAACATACCAAGGTAGTTGTTTGCCGAGTTGTACAGGAAAATGAATCCGAAACCGACGGGCCATCCGGCAATACATGGCCCAAACCAATGGACGGTGGGGTATGAAGTCCAGGCGAAGATGAACAGACCAACAGGAATAAGCCAGCAGGACCACATCATTGGGATCAGACGCTTCTCGGCTGGGGGCTTGCCATTCCATTCTTCCGAGATCTTGAGGTAATTCTTGTTGACGAATGGTGCACATGCGGCACTCATTAGAACACCAATTGCCAGAGGGATGAACATCAAGCCCGTCATCGAGGCACTCCAGCCCTTTCCGGCCTGATAGACGATAGGGTATGCGACGAAGAACATGTAAAGAAGACCATAAAGGACCGACATGTAGATAGCAATGAAGAAGACAATCGGCTCCAGGAAGAGTAGCTGGAAGGGGCGGAAGAGGAAGATACGCAGCTTCTGTCCAAGAGGGCGAGGATCAAGCTCAGCTTCGGTGGTATATTTCTCATCATTCTCGGCCTTGCGCAGCTTCGCCGCTCTTTTCTTTAACAGGATTGGTGCGTATGTCTCGGGAACGGTGAAGGTAATCAAGATCCAGGCAACAAAAGACAAGATGAGCTGCAGCCAGTAAAGCCATCTCCAACCACAGTTGTCGGCAAGGAATCCACCAGCAAGGGGTCCGATAGCAGGACCAATGAAAGGTGCGGCACTGAAGGCCGCCATCGGGACACCTCGCTCTTCGTTCTTCCACATATCGGCCAGAGTACCTCCGACCAAAGTCATGGGTGCACTGAACGCAATGCCATCGATCAAACGGCAGACGATCAAGGTCCCAATGTTTTTGGAGACCGCACATGGGATGACAAATATCACAGCAATAAGTAAGGTGATGGCGTAGACTGGACGCCGTCCAACCATTTCAGACACTGGAGCAAAGACCATGGGGCCTGTAATCGCGTCAGATAAGATGAATTGACATTTAGGGGGAATCAGAATAACTCACCAACTCCAAAACCAATAACAAAGACCGTAACCACAACAAAGCTGACCTCGCGAGAGACTCCAAAGGACTCCATGGGTCCTGTCAAATCGGCGGTGATGACACTGCTGGCGAATGCGACGACAAAACAGGTGAAAGCGACGACCATGGTACAGTACCATTTGTACGCTTTCGACCAGTTCTTGGGGTTCTCGGGGTCATCAATAGTAAAGGTCACCAGCTTCCAGTCTTCCAATTCTCCTGTGGCATTGGACTTGACAGGTTTGATGATTTCGCCGGTGCGGGTCTCAGTTGTGTATTCGCGAAGATCGGCGTCATCGTTGAGTTCTCGAACTGGGAGGTCGAGGTAATCCATTTGCTCACCAGTGAGTCCCACAGAGGCTGTTCGACTGGTGAGATCTGTGTGGGTCTGCTCTGACCGAGGGGTATCCATATTGACTGTGGTATGCCGAGCTAGTCAGGAAAGCCGAACTATTGGCGTGTGTGAGATTTGGATTTCTTGGGTCAGGAACATGAGTCCAGGGAGACCTGGCACGGCCTTTATACCCCATTCCAACAAAGTCTGCACCCAGACCTTAAAAACTCTCTCCAGTAGGTAAGGCTATGCGGCAAGGGTAGCTTCCGTGGGGCGTTATACTACAGAGTAGATTTGATATCGGGACGGCAGACCCACTTTGATCAAGTTTCCCGATGTGGAAATATGGCGCTAGCCCTATATGGCAAGATGCCGCGAAGAATTCACGATGATCATGTTTATTGTTGCGGACTCACGTACGCATGAGCAAATATGGGAAATCCTGCTTAAGCTCCACGAGCACGAATCTGCATAATGCGCAGTTAAGTGTAACCGATCGGGTTTGGAGGTTTGAATTAGTCGATATGCTGTTGATAAATGATGCGCCCTCAGCCCTGGAGGGCCCCAACGAGTCTTCCCTTATCTCTATGGCCTGTTGTTGTGTCCGTGTTCGATCTATGCATGGCCCGGTCAGCATTCCGAGTTCCAGCTTGGCGCCGTGCATTGCGGGTCTGCCTACATCTGTTAGGCAAATATGGGAAGATTTACAGAGAAAAAGACAGTACTTTGATATCAACAGAGACCACACATGAATTCATGCGTGGGCATTCCTCACCTGTACCATACAAAACATTCATCAACAAGCACTCTAACTAGCTTTATGGAGTCTTCAAAACAAGTCAATCAGAGTCATGGAGCCCTTTTACATAGCTTCAAAAATGAACAGAGACTTTCTGGGTAGAGGTGAAGGAGGGAGAAGGAATTGGATTGCAAAAGGGATGAAACATCGTCATCTCTGATCATGTTAGTACCGTGTGGCGCTCGCAAACTGGCTTGCCGGAGCGTCTTACCATTTACGTCAGAAGTCTCCGGTCCCGATTGGGTAATTCTTGGCATTCATCCGTCCCGCTCTATCACACGCCAGGAGGAACTTGGGTTCTAGATCGATCTTTCTGGGATGAATCTATAAATCATTAGGTAAAATGGTTATCAGTAAGTCAGGACTTTGAATCTTGCGGCAATCCAGGCAAAACCAATACGTCATACCATTATAATAAAGTGACTGCAGGACAAATGTTATAATATCATGTCCAGCATACTGCTAGTATAGTTCCATAGCATCGCTCAATGCAGAAGATTCATATAGTACAGTAAATGTGCTGCTTCCTCTCACCTGGGAAAGTTAATTGTTGGCAACGTTGATTCTCTAGTTATGGCGTCTCCACTCGGAGAACAAAGTATAATCAACATTGCGGATATAAACCCACTCAAGGTGGCAATAGCAGGTGGGCAATGAGGAGATTTTTCAAATATACTTTCTGGCCCCATCCGCACTCTCCACACCTGCAATTTCTGTTTTAAGCTCGGTAAAACAATGTAGTAATAGAAAACCTGGAGGGTAGCTTAGCGTTTCTGGATTGCTGTGTAATGTATTCAGTGTGTTTTTAGCGAAAGGCGTGACTTTAAGCAGGTAGCGGGCGCGTTTATAGAGCGCGCCCAAGTGGCCAGTTTGTTCTTCTATGCATGAAATGGGAGTCCAGCAGGTGCCTGGGTAACTACGTTTGCAAGGGGCAAGAAGGTGACCGAAGGTGAGCCAAGGGTACGTAGCGGGTGTGTGGGCGAGTTATGTGATGGCTGTGGCATGAAGTGCCAGGGCTAGAAACGCCATTCTCGGCGTTATCTGACGCTGGTTCTGGCGGATTCAGACCATCGGAATTTACAACCAACACTAGACTTATGGCACACCTTGGAAATCAACCTCTGTTCAACAGACTTAGCACAAGCTCTACTAGATTTCCCATAGAAACTAGAAAAACCTTAGCAATACCTTGTAATATTAAAGTATACTAGTTCTTGTGTAGACGTTTGATGTATTGTGATTCGTCCTTATGTAGAAGGGTGTACTAAATTCCGGCCTATTAACTCAGCTGCTTCACCAAAGCTTTCTCCGCGTAGAACCAAAATCAGTATCTGATCGCCACCCCTGTCCCCATGCTTCATATTTCTCAAATGCAGAGGGAAACATGTCCTCTTTCTCGAGTGAACGCACAGGGAACTGTTCTGCCAATGCTGCTATTTGCTTTGGAGCAAAGAGCTGCGCAGATCCAAGAGTCTTAGGATAGATGCGAGCTCCATGGCGCAATAATATTTCTATGATGTCAATATGCCGGCGAATAATTGCTTCGCCGATCCCACTTTCACAGATGCTTGGTAAATCAGGATTTATTCCTTGTGCTAGGAGAAGGGTGATGATTGCTTTTTGATTGAATTCGATTGCTTTTACAAAAGCCCGTTCTGGATGTTGAAAGCCTTTATCCAATAGCATCTGTAATACTTCCGTTTCACCAACCTCTGCTGCGAGCTCCAAGATATCGAATTTCGATTTGTCGGTTGCGTGTTTGGTGAGGAGCATTTCTAGTGCGTTCTTGTTGCGTTGCAAGATGGCTTCACGTATATGTCCATCGTCAATATCGGCACCGTGAGCCAAAAGCTTCCTGACAACCTCTTCATGGCCTTTCTCAATTGCTAGGCATAAAGGATTCGTCCAGAGAGTAGGCATTCCTGTTTTGATATTGACGTCGGCGCCATTGGCAAGTAAGAATGACACCAGAGTTACATGGCCATATCTAGCTGCTACTGAAAGTGCTGCTGATTCATGCCCTTTTCCCCCACGTCGATTCAGGGCAGTCCTATGGACATGCCGTTCAATGTATTTATAGTTAATATCCGCCCTATAATCAAGGAGCATTGATACTAAGGCTATATCGCCAGAAACAGCGGCAAATGGCAGAGATGAAGAAGCGTAGTCACGGGGGCATGGAGAGCACAATAACAAATATTCGACCACCTGCATATGTCCTTTTAATGCAGCCTCTTTGATAGGAGCCAAGGTGAATTTGGTGTCTTCATTCATTGGGACTTGGTATATCGACCCACTTCTATTGAGTAGGACTTTGATAAACGAGAGGGACCCGCTTTTTGCTGCCAGGTGCATTGGTGCTTCGCCTACTTTGTTCTCAAAGTCTGGTCTTGATCCCATACGTAGAAGATAATTGACAAGATCTGGATGCCCATATCCAGCAGCATAAAATAATGGATGTTCCATGCGACACGAACACGGGGCCAATGATTCGGGTTTTGATGGGTGTTCCTCCTCGTGAACAGGTCGGTCTGCCACAGGGTATCCCTCTTTGACGAATTGGGCTACCGCAGGGATTGATCCTAGCCTAGCTGCTCGAAGAACACCATCTCCGTTCTCGTGGTGAAGATTGTATCGATATAAGAGGGGTGTTAACACATTACGGAAGCGACTGTTCACTTGCACCAGCGCGGCGAGATCATTTTGTGTTTGCAATTGCCGCCCAATCAGGAGTATGACTTCGCTCGACACGGTCAAAATCGACATTTTGATCAGAGCTCTAAGGAGCAATTTTTTCGATGATAGATGAGCTCGCCGTTGATTCCTCGCCACCAAGGGTATAGGCGTTGATGAGGGACTAGGTAGATGTGGGAGGGTTGACTTTCTTGTGAGGATGTTTGGGTGGCACTAGACCCAGACGGGAATTATGGTCATATCATGTGATAGAACGAGTAACCTCTGTCTTTGAGCGTTGACCTCTTCAACTACAGTACAGAGCCTCGCGGGTGAGGTTTCAATATCCGGTCAGGTTTCGCCACTCTCATCGCTCCCATGCTATCTTCCTGGCAAAGTACAAATGATTCTGCGAGATTCAAAATTCCTCCTCTGGCCCCTTTTACCAGCCTTCGATGCTGACCATATATACTTGTGGACAAGAATGGGTGGGAATGGGTGGTAAATGTTCAGGACTTGGTAAGAATTCCAACATCGGAAGGTTAAATCTGAAGAGCCCACTGCTCTAGCAGCGATTTCAAACATAGATTATTGCGCTAATCCGCTTTACGACCTAGATATTTCCCTAGCAGAGAAAAGAATTCTCGGACTCATTACATGTTTCAATTGCTCTGCTACAGAGAGCAGTTTTCACAAGATGGAATTTTCATTGCAGGAGCCCATTCCGAGAGCCATAACAATAACAACAACGACGACGACGACAACGCTGGTTTGCTCTCCCGCTTTAGCTCCAGTTAACAGGATTGGTCAGGTCAATCCCACCTATAGCAGTAGTGCCACATGATTCACTCTGCCAAGTCGATACGCCGACTTGGCATCCATTCCCAAATTTGGCAACTCCACATTTGGTACCACCCGTGTCCCGAATTTAGTCATATGGACTGGCGTTAAAGGTCAGCAAACGAAAATGACCAAGGGTCAACCTCTGTATCGTATTCAAGACTTACGCTTTCAGACTCTTCCCTGTGATTTCACAGACTATATTATAATCCTGAATCTACCTTTACATAATATATATGTATTTATATAAATATGATACCCTTATGATATACAGATATAAATACCTCCAACTGACAGCCAGTGCCTTTTATAGGGCCCATACCATCATAGTAGCATTCTCCACTATTTCCTCCTTTGACATCACTATAAATCACGTTTGTTAGAAAGTAGCGTAGAAGTGCCTGCGCATGTGAAGAGGATAGCCAATGTCGTATATAGATCTGGGTCAATGACTAAATCCCTGCTTTGATCGCATTGCTGAGAGGCCCCTGAAAGACATAACGCATCTGAAACGCAAGTCGGGGTAACTGTCGGCTCATATAGTGATCAATCCTCCGTTTTCGTAGCGGAAGCTTTGCTAGTGGTAGTGGTTGGGGTATCTCCTGTAGTTTTTGTCGCCACCCCGCCACCACTACCATTGGAAGTCTCATCGAGCAGGTTATCAACAAAGCTAGACAAACTATCCTCGACGATGGACATCCATGATGAAAATTCTGATGCAATGTATGTGGGTTCATAGCTGTCTGCAGCATTGATGATTTCACCATCTAATCACTCTTCTTAGCTTGCAGGTCTAGCCTTTATACAGTAATAAAATTCAGTGGCCCATGGAGAGCTTTGGCTATAGAGCTATAGACTAATGATACAGTTGATCAGCAGAGTGAGCAATGAAGATGAGTGAGGTACACAAATCGGTAGTACAGGAACAAGAATAGCCGATTCTGTTAATATGGTGAATGCAAGCAAGGCTAGAGAGAAGAAGATGATCCAAGTCCGAGCGTCAGGGTTACCAGAATCTTGGTTCTCTTCGCTATCCTCTTCAAAATCCTCCGTGATCAAAAAATCAAACACTCCAAACAACCGGTGAATGGGTGATTCATATTTAGCCCCGGCTGCTGGCGGCTGGCGGGACTGCCGGTACTTAACCCCTCCCCCCAAAAGGAAAGAAATAAAAATGGGCCAAGTCCTGCGACCAATGCTTTGTACAGAATACTAAACTGCTCTTCGACCTAATTTTCTAAATTTTCCAAAACCGACAAGTTCTGATTAAGTTCGAGGCCGTATACTAATCAGCACGTGACACGCCGATAAGCGCCGTAATCGGATTAGGGCGGGGCCACTCACTTTTTGCAAAAAAGTTTAGAGTCATCGCGGGGGTTTTTTTTTTCTTTGCTCAAGCTAAAACTTGAGAGGCCAATCCTCCTTTATCCCGAGGGAGGGCATTTTCTGATTCAACTTTGAATCATCGGGGTAATCTTCGCCATGACTTCCACCGATTCCTACATCGCCATCCCGGGCTCGGTGGCGTACTCCCGCTCTCGCGGTCATGCCATTGCTGCGAGCTTGGGTGTCAAGGATGTCCGAGCCCAGTGGGTTCACTACGTGCACACCTCGCAGCCCCTCAATGATGCGCAGCGTGCCGTTCTCGAGCAACTGCTGAAATACGGCGACATCACCGATATTCCCCCCACCTTCAACTCCGCCGATGGTCAATTCGAGACCTTCTACATTTTCCCCCGAACCGGAACCATCTCGCCATGGAGCTCTCAGGCTACCGGTATCGCCCACGTTTGTGGTCTGCGCCAGTCTGTCGTGCGTATTGAGCGTGGTCTGAAGATCTCATGCCTTCGCGAGGGAGCTCAAGAGTACAAGGATGGTTATAAGGATCTTCTGCATGATCGCATGACTCAGATCATCAGCGACGAGGAGCCTGACCTGCAATTGATGTTCTCTGAGCACGCTACTCAGCCTTTGAAGACCATTTCCTTGCAGGGTGGTGACAAGTCTCCCAAGCAGATTCTCCAGGAGGCCAACAAGGAATTGGGTCTTGCTCTGGATGACTCAGAGATTGAGTACTTGGCTGAGGCTTATGGCCCGAATGGTGCTATTGCCCGTGATCCTACTGATGTCGAGCTGTTCATGTTCGCCCAGGTTAACTCAGAGCACTGTCGCCACAAGCAATTCAACGCCTCGTGGGTCATCGATGGCAAGCAGATGCCCAACAGCCTCTTCGCTATGATCCGCAACACCCACAAGAAACACCCCGAACACACCGTCAGCGCTTACAGTGACAACTCTGCTGTGCTGGAGGGTTCCGAAGCCGCTTTCTGGGCTCCTGATCCGACCACCGGAGAGTGGATGCACACCAAGGAAGTCGTTCACTTCTTGGCCAAGGTCGAAACCCACAACCACCCCACTGCTGTTTCCCCCTACCCGGGTGCCGCTACCGGTGCCGGTGGTGAGATTCGTGACGAAGGTGCTACCGGTCGTGGCTCTCGCCCTAAGGCCGGTCTTTCCGGCTTCTGTGTCTCTGACCTCTTGATCCCCGGCTTCAAGCAGCCCTGGGAGATGGACGTCGGCAGGCCAAACCACATCGCAAGCAGCTTGGATATTATGCTGGAGGCTCCTATTGGTAGCGCTGCTTACAACAATGAGTTTGGTCGTCCTTGCACTGGTGGTTACTTCCGCACACTCCTCACCGAGATTGATGTTGGCAATGGCCAGAAGGAGATTCGTGGATACCACAAGCCCATCATGATTGCTGGTGGTGTCGGTACTGTCCGTCCTCAGCACGCCTTGAAGAACCCTGATATTGTCAAGCCTGGTTCTTTCCTTGTTGTCCTGGGTGGCCCAGCCATGCTGATTGGTCTTGGAGGTGGTGCTGCCTCTAGTATCGCTTCTGGTGAAGGTTCCGCAGACCTTGATTTTGCCAGTGTTCAGAGAGGAAACGCTGAGGTCCAGCGCCGAGCTCAGGAGGTCATCAACGCCTGTGTTGCAATGGGCGACCACAACCCCATTAAGTTCATCCATGATGTTGGTGCCGGTGGTTTGTCAAACGCCCTTCCCGAGCTGATCCACGATTCTGGCCTGGGAGCCAAATTCGAGCTGCGTGAGGTCGATAGCACCGACAAGAGCATGAGCCCCATGCAAATCTGGTGCTGTGAAGCTCAGGAGCGCTACGTTCTTGCCGTTGGCGAGGAAAGCATGAACAAGTTCACTGCTATTGCTCAGCGTGAACGCTGCGGTTTCTCTGTGGTTGGCCGTGGCGGTGGTGATTCCGAGGAGGAGAAGAGACTCATCCTGCTGGATCGCGATTCTAAGGAATACCCCTCTCCCATCGATCTGCCCTTGTCTGTGCTCTTTGGCAAGCCGCCTCGCATGACCAGAACTGTCGACTCGCGCAAGCTGACCTTGCCCGCTGTGGACTCCAGCCTGGTCAAGTACCTGCCTTCGCTCTCTACTAAGGTGGAGCTAGTCAACGAGGCCGTCAACAGAGTTCTGTCCCTGCCTGCCGTTGGCTCCAAGTCTTTCCTGATCACCATTGGTGACCGTACTGTCGGTGGTCTCACTGCCCGTGACCAGATGGTCGGCCCGTGGCAGACCCCCGTTGCCGACGTTTCGGTTACTGCCACCTCTCTGCTCCAGGGTGTGAAGACTGGTGAGGCTATGTCCATGGGTGAGAAGCCTACTCTGGCTCTGATTTCTCCGGCTGCCTCCGCCCGCATGGCCGTTGCTGAGTCCCTAATGAACCTTGCCGCCGCTGATCTGGTGGACCGCCTCAGCCAAGTCAAGCTTTCCGCCAACTGGATGTCTGCCAGCAGCCACCCCGGTGAGGGCGCTGCTATCTACGAGGCCGTTGAGGCTATCGGCTTGGATCTCTGCCCCAAGCTTGGTATCAGTATTCCTGTTGGGAAGGACTCGATGTCCATGAAGATGAAGTGGAAGGACGAGGTCTCGAATGAGGCCAAGGAGGTTACCGCGCCTATGTCGTGTGTCATCTCTGCCTTCGCTCCCGTCAGCGATTTCCGCAAGACCTGGACTCCCGCCCTCCGCAGCTATGAGGAGGTCGGAGAGACTGTTCTCATGTTTGTTGACCTTGCCTTCGGTCGTAAGGCCCTTGGTGGCTCGGCTCTTGCTCAGGTCTTCGGTGAAGTTGGTGCTGAGTGCCCTGATATTCGCAATGTCGAGATCTTCCGTGACTACTTCGATGCTACCCAGCAGCTCCAGGAGTCTGGCATCGTTCTGGCCTACCACGACCGTTCCGATGGTGGTCTTTTGACCACTCTTGCTGAGATGATGTTCGCCGGTCGCTGTGGTGTTGAGATCATGACCGACAACATCGCCGCCTCCTTCCACACCCCGGATGTTGTCGAGGCACTCTTCAACGAGGAACTCGGTGCCGTCTTCCAAGTTCGCAAGGAGCACGAGATTCAGTTCCGCTCCTGCTTCGCCACCTGCGGCCCGCCTGCCGGTCTGATCCACAAGATCGGTCGTGTTTCTGAGAAGAAGAAGCAGGACCTTGTCATCTACCACAAGGCCTCCCTGATCTACCGCAACACCCGCGCCAACCTGCAGCAGACCTGGGCCAAGACTTCCTACCACATGCAGAAGATCCGTGACAACGCCGAGTGTGCTGAGCAGGAGTTCGAGAACATCCTCGACAACGCCAACCCCGGTCTGTCCTGGAACCCCTCTTTCGACCCCAAGGACCGCGGTCTGCCCTTCATGACCAGCATTTCCCAGTACTCGCCCTTCACCAACAAGCCTCGCGTCGCCATTCTGCGTGAGCAGGGTGTCAACAGTCAGGCCGAGATGGCCTTCGCCTTCCAGACTGCCGGCTTCTCCGCTGTGGATGTCCACATGACCGACATCATCTCCGGCCGCGTCTCCCTGGCCAGCTTCGCCGGTCTCGCCGCCTGTGGTGGTTTCTCCTACGGTGACGTCCTGGGTGCCGGTCAAGGCTGGGCCAAGTCTGTCCTCCTGCACGAGAACACCCGCAAGGAGTTCCAGGCCTTCTTCGAGCGCCCCGACACCTTCGCTCTCGGTGTCTGCAACGGTTGTCAGTTCCTGTCTCGCGTGAAGGAGCTGATCCCCGGTGCCCGCAACTGGCCCAGCTTCGAGCGTAACACCAGCGAGCAGTACGAGGGCCGTGTCTGCATGGTCCGCATCTCTGACCCTGACCCGTCGCGCCCCAGTGTCTTCTTCCACGGTATGGACGGATCTTCGCTCCCCATTGCCGTTGCCCACGGTGAGGGACGTGCCTCGTTCGCCGGTACCCCCGGTACCTCTGCCTCCGACTTTGTTCGCGAGGGTCTTGCCCCTGTTCGCTTCGTCGACAACGCCACCCTCAAGCCTACTACCCGCTACCCCTTCAACCCCAACGGTAGTCCCGAGGGTATTGCCGGTGTGCGTAGTCCCGACGGCCGTGTCTTGGCCATCATGCCTCACCCTGAGCGTACTGTCATGAACGGTATTGCCAGTTATTTGCCGCAGGCTGCTGAGAACTGGGGAGATGTTGGTCCTTGGGGACGTATCTTCTTCAGTGCCAGACGCTGGGTCGGTTAGAAGGCTTAGGATAGCCTTGACTTTTCTTTTGACTTTATGTCATTGTGCTATGTTTCTATGTTGATATTTGTTTTTCGGTTCATGGTTATATTGGAGTGGAAGGGTTAAAAGCATTAACGAAACAGACAAACAGGACCCCCGAGATAAGAGGCATTGAAGATGCCGGTCTTCCACCGTAAAGATAGTAAAGATATACCAAAATTTAGCAAAATCTACTCCGTTTTACTTCAGAATTCCTTTGCCTACTAGTATTCTTTTTGAAGAGTAAATAAAAGGCGGTGTATGAACTAGGGGATAGTTCCCTATTTTTATTGAAGTCATGAAATGCATATTCGTCATAGATCATAAAGTCATCACCATTTCATTAAAGTAACCCCATCCGCTTGACTCAAACTCCAACGCTAGAGGCAAACACTCCGGCATCCGAAAATTCGTTACTTTTTTTAAGCCAAACGCTTCCTCCACTCGAGCCTTTCCGCCAGAATATTCCAGCTTGGCAGACCATCTGCACGAGCAATACCCTTCAGTCCATCCGTAACGAACCCGACCAAGTGGTCAAATTGAAGCTTCAGATTCCGCATCTGTAGATCATATGGCGAGTCTCTGAACGAGATTGTCATAGTTTGTTCATGGTCAAGACCATCATCCTCATCCTCGTCTGAATCACTATCAAAGGAATTATCGATCCCTGTACTGCGCCGCGATTTACTCGGGATGAAACGCGAATCAGACATCCCGTCTTCTGAGGCAGCGGTCTCATATGCGTGAACAGCCTGTAAATCTGCAAAATGAATGCACATGTCCAGAATGTTGATTATGACCTCGTGGATTGGAGATAGATTCTCGGAAAGAAGACATTCGTTTTTAAGAGAGGACATATAGATCTGATGAGCGGCGATCATGGTATCCACATCCTCGGTGTGGGAAAGGGTGGAGCGGAATGATTGGTTTGCAGTTGATATCACGAAATAAGTGAGATGCGAGTAAAGGATATCTAGAAACCAGAGGAGGTGATGGTGGAGACCATGGACATGGGTCTGAGCGGTACCACCGGCGGTAGGGACACGCGCATCTCGCACACGTTGTCTAACGAGGGCGTATTTTGCACGTCGAATTTGCATAAGGAATCTGGCGATGCGCTGATATGACTGGATTGCGTCTTGAGTAATAATGTTGGCTATGGGCCATGGTAAGACGTAGTCAATGGATACTGATTCGAGGATGTGGACGGATCGATTCTGATCGTGGCGTGAGGATCCTTCAGATCGCACAACAAGCCTAGATAGATCGATCTCAGGCATGACGCTGAACGCTGACCGCGTCACTTCGGTGAGCAAAAATTTGTCATCCCATGCGCGACCTCGGTCCATCAATTCGAAGATCTTGGTGTCGATTGTCCCCAGTATGCTCAGATCTTTTCCGAGGTACACATGCTCTAAGGCATCGAGAGAGCTCCATAGACCGCATTGCTCATCTAGTTCGGCCCGTAATATTCCAGCACTGACGGAGTGATTGGCATCAACCAGTTTGTCAAACGTCAAGTCCACTAACGCAGCGAACGGAAGAGATATAAAGGATGGTTCTGAGGATATGGCATGATCAAAGATTGTTTCAGCGGTTTCCGAGGATTCTGGTTGTTCTGGAAGTGCGTTCAAATGCCGCAAGAAGACCATGCTCTTTCCCGTTGTGAAGACCCTGTTGACGGCAGGCTCTAGGAACTGAGGAATGTTCTGTCGATTGACTCCCTCGTCGAGCACATGCCAGTCATGCCATAACGTTCGCAAATCTCCATTCTCTCGGTTTACCCGCACGAAGAAAGCAGTGTCCATGGGATCAACTTGTCCAGTCTCCATCCAAAGCTGGATGGATCGACAGTATGTCTTGAAGCACGAAAAGAAGAGCGCGCTGAGCCTTCTAGTTGCATTGTCATCACCAAGGGCTTCTTGCATGCATACTGAATCATAGAGCAAGTCGAGGCACCGCATTGGTTGTGTATGATCTTGGTTCAATCTGGCAATGAGATCGGCAAGAACGAGTATATGATGAGAACGCAGGCGGACGTCGTCTAATAGCTGGAGAAGACTGATTGTCGAGCCAGGGGATAGATATTTACATTGCGTTTGAGAAAGGAGAGTGTCGAACTCGAGTAGACGTTCTTCAAGGCCCCGGCTGAAGGTCTGCATATAAGGGATCGTCTGCGGAATGTGGGTGAACCGTCGTACGGCATCAACTTTAGCACCAATCTCGGTGAACGAATGCAACAATGAGGCTAGGGCTTTGCTGGACGAATGTGCAAGATTATAACTGCGATCCACTTCAATCTCGTCATCCAGGCGCCAGAAGATGGAGGTTGGCAGGCCCCGCAGCATGAAGATTGTTTCTCTAGCCAGCTGCAGTTCAGTAATGACTCGAGATGGATTTTCGTCCTTTCGAGTGACTTGGTGATGATTTTCTGATTTCCAAAATTGAACTTTTTCTATAGTGGCGATGAGTTCTCGGTCTTCTCCCGGAACAAAGACCTCGTCTGGAATGACGTAGTCCTGTTCTGACAAACTGGGAGTCCGAGGTGGAGCTCGAGGACGCGATTCTTCGCTGGAGATCGAAGCTAATTCATCATCTGATGAGTCTGCAGCGAAGTCCACCTGCTCCCATATGTCTTCCTCACTGAAAGCACCGCCCAGGTCCTTCAAGTCAGACAATGACAGTGATTCCTCGGCCAGTGGCTGAATCGGTTTGGAAAGATTATCCAATTTGGCCAATGCAGCCGGGCGATCGGATAGTTGCAAGAGTAAGCTCAGGATCTCTGGAGTCCAGTTGCTTCGATAATTCTCTAATTCCACGAGGCGTCCCCGCAAAGCCTCGGCCAGTTCATCTCGATTGACGACCTGGAATTTCTCCTGTAAACCTTCCAGCTGGCGGGCCACCACAAATTGATCAGTGAGGCTATGCCCACTTGGGCGTAGAGATGCCTGAGCACGGCGCCTGATATTCAAGACGCGTGTAGACTCCTAAACACGTAATGAGCGCCAAGACCCGCAAGAAAACAATCGAATACTTACTTTCTCATCAGCAGGGAGTTTGACGATGGCGGTGACCAAGTCATCGGTCAGGGACCCCAGGGCTGCAAAACCCATGATGGCCCTGATATCAGAATAAGATCTAAATCAAGAGGAGTGAGCGCTAAATGTGGATAAAGGTGGTTAAAAATGGCTCGCAAAGCCAACTGGATGACGCGGCGGCACCTAGACCTGAAGGAGTAAAGTGGCTCCGGAGTTCCTTACTACACTGTTTCTTCCCCCCTTTCACATCTTATCACTCACCACCCATCATGGCGATCGCACGTCCGATTCGCATGTTAGGCGCTGCGTGCGTCCTGCTGACTCTGTTTCTTATCTTTAATCTACGCCAATCCGCTGACCAACCTTCTTCCAAATTGACAAATGGAATGACTCGGGATCCCCTTCTAGACCGTGCGTTTCTTGCCACTCTCCCGTTCGCATCTATCCAACAGCCACAGCATTACTGACGCTTATGATGTAGCCACGGGCGAACCGGACGGACATTTATGGCGAGCCGACGAAAATGATTATTCTCCCGATAGCGCAGAATCGGCGCGCACCAATGCCGCTCTGATCACGCTGGTGCGCAATGAGGAACTCAACGACTTGCTCAAGACCATGCGCGACCTCGAGCGCACCTGGAACAGCAAATTTAACTATCCCTACATCTTCTTCAATGATGTTCCTTTCACCGAGGAATTCAAGCAGAAGACTCGGGCCGCCACCAAAGCCGTAGTTCAATATGGTTCGTCTCCCTCCTCCGAATCGTTCCATTTATCTGTTCTCTCAATTCTAGAGCCTATCTAATTGTTTGGTCTACAGAATTGGTTCCCAAGGAGCACTGGGCCGTCCCTGACTGGATCAACATGGATCTTTTCCGCGAGTCCGCCCAGATGCTGGAGGAGCAGAACATCCAGTACGCGTCGATGATTTCCTATCACCAAATGTGTCGCTGGAACAGCGGCATGTTCTACAAGCACCCCGCCCTCGAGAAATACCGCTACTACTGGCGCATTGAGCCCAAGGTCCAATTCTTCTGCGATGTTGACTATGACGTCTTCCGCTACATGGAGGACCGCAACAAGACCTATGGATTCACCATCAACCTCTACGATGCCCCCCAGACCATCGCGACCCTCTGGCCCCAGACTAAGAAGTTTTTGGCTGCCAACCCGACGTATCTGAGCGACAACAACATGTGGGATTGGATTACCGATGATCAGGCTCGCCCTGAGCACAACGAGATGGCCAATGGTTACTCCACCTGTCACTTCTGGTCCAACTTTGAGATTGGTGACTTGGATTTCTTCCGTGGTGAAAAGTACGAGGCTTACTTCCAGCACCTTGACCGCGCTGGTGGCTTCTTCTACGAGCGCTGGGGTGATGCGCCCGTCCACTCTCTCGGTATTGGTCTTTTCGCCGATTCCAACAATGTACACTGGTATGCTACCCCCTAATTATACCCCCCTATACCAACCCCGATTAAGCATCCCACTAACCATCATTCAGGTTCCGTGATATTGGATACAACCACATCCCTTACTACAACTGCCCCAACTCACCCAAGTGCTCCGGATGTCAGGCCGGCCAGTTCTTCGGTGGTGCCGACTGGCTGTCCAAGGAAGACTGCCGCCCGACCTACTTCAAGTACGTCGGAACACACTAAGTGATAGACCCTGACGGTGATCTACTGAGACCCTGTCATTTTGATGATGATAACCTTGCATTATCTTTCGCATACCTGATGAGTATATTTTCCCGACACTCGGTGGTTTGGGTACCCGGCGTTTTGAGCGGACACATACCTATTGATGAAATATTGTGCCCTTCCCCATTTGGAGTCCCTTTTTCCTTTTCCCTTGTTCACCGGGGTTTTGTTTTTCTCTGTTGTCTCATAAATCACGTTCTGGACGTGGATGTTGTTTGTTGAGAGTTGAAGCCGGTCTGGCCTTCTTTGTACTTATATTGATTGCACATTGCCAAATTTCCTTGGATGTGGATTCCTTTTATATGTGGGCTTTGTGGCCCTGTGTCATCGCCTGTTTCGTACCGAAGATATCTGCATGCTCAAGCACAGAGAATAGATTTTGTTCCATGATGAACCGAACCTTGGAGACGAGCCTTGTATGAAGAATAACTGCGACGTTTACGATAGTCATAATCTGGTAAAAGGGAACTGAAAAAACACGACAAAGATGAATTAAGCACCAATCATGGTACACAAGACCCTTTTCCAGACAACGGCACTAACAACACAGGAGTTCTCTAAAAGTATGTATACAGCTTTCAATCTTCTACCCGATCAGCGTCCCAGCCAACGCGAACGGATGCGCATGATCATAGCCATCGGTGACACGGGGGAAGTTTGTGTGGGTACGGTACGGAGTGAGAAAGAAAATTGATGAGGCGCGGGGGGGTTTGGTGTAAGAACACAAGACAAAATTCAAGACGCTAATTTACTCCTCCTGGGGGAAGAGCTCTTCCCGGAGAGCAACACCAAGCTGCTGGCGCAGACCCTCAAGAGCCTCGAGGTATTGCTTGTACTGGTCCTGGTTCTCGACCTTGGCCTTGATGCCTGTGAAAGTGGGTTAGTCATTGTATGATACTATAGCGGGGGTGGATTCGGGAATGCAATATTCAATCAATATTGCATTTCGCCCTGATGGGGTGTCGCATACCCTCGAAAACGCGGACGGCAGTGGGGTAGTCGTTGACACGGCGAGCGGCGTGCAGAGCCGCGGTGAGGACCTCAACGGAGGGAACGAGATCGTAAGCGAAGCAGTTGTTCAAGTTGCGCTGAACGAGGAGTTCAAGTTAGCGATTATCCCTGGGACAAGGGGAGGAAGATTGATAGGAATTGACGATCGGGCAAGATCGGCCACAGATATCGCATCCATTCCGGAGGAGGGTGGGTAGATTCAATCTTACCTGAAGCTCGAAAACATCCTGCACACCCTCAAACTCCTTCTCAAATCTGCAATTGAGACACATAGTCAGCAAATCCAGTTCTTGTCAGACATAGACTAGCATTGATATAGGGTTAGGATAGCGCCTGAGCGCCAACTCCCGACCCTATCCCCTCTCCATTCCGAGTTCCACCGATGCTAATGGCAGGCGAGATATATCGTACCGTGCGGAGAACTCCTCGTATGTCTCATCCTCATGGCCGGAGGAGAGCTTAGCGGTGGTGCCGAAAGTGCGGGCGCGGGCGGCCATGGTAATGGGGGTCTGCACCCGGGAGCGGACCAGAGGAGCTCGGACGAAGCTGGCAGGGCGGACGGCGCGGGTCGCGAGACGGAAGACAGAGAAAGACGACATGGCGGGTCGGTAGGTTGGACCGGAGTCAATTGGAGGGAGGTGATGAGGGGAGAGTGGATGGAGACGGGGAAGGGAGAGGACGAAGTTGTCGTGTACCCGGCTGGATTTTGCGGGTGGTGTGGTGTCGTTGCCTCAGGCCACGCTGAGTCATCGCGCCGACATGGCCCGGCGCCGTTTGATCTCAAACACTTGCTGATGATTGGTGGAGCCATACTTGACAGCTTCCTGTGCGTGTCATATCCGCGCTACAATTGCATGGCTTTGAGCTCATGGGCGTGATTTTAACAAGTAATTGATAGGAATCGACTATTTGCTACATGCTGTGCATGACAGAAATATGTACGTGCCTCATTGACAGGGGTTTTGGTAAAAACTGATCGTCCAATGGGAGAAACGCTAATATATATTTTCTAGTCTTCGGGGAAACAGTTGCGCGACGCGATTCCCGTCTCATTCTCGGCACATCTTATCTTGGCCTAACACAGCGAAAACTTACATTGGAAGAGAACTTGAATAATTATCCAGATAGACAGGGACATAAAGCTCCAAGAAACACAACTAGAAAGTCACATGCGCTTGAAGATGAATATTAAGGCGATGCCAAGGTGGAACGAATCCATGGACCAATAGATCATACAACTGCCCATAGTACTCTCAGTTCCTTCTGATATTACTCCTTATCATATCTTATTTCCCTTTGCTTCTAGTGCTTCTTTCTAAAGCCACGAAGGTCTTTTTGTGAACTCATTCCATTCTCTCCTCGGTCTCCTTTTCCGTAGAACGGCCTCAGTGATCGCGCGTTCATATTGGGAAACAAGGACCGTGCGCTCATTTTTGAACCACGCTTGGCAGCGCGTGTCGGCCCTGACATCGGCAATGCCAAGGTTAGGTAGAGTTTCACTGTATGCCTTTTTCAAAATGTGTGTTTAGAATGTACCCGTCTGGGGATGAGTCTTTTCTCTATTTGGCGGGAGAGTGGGGGATCGCGGGGGAGGTATCACAGGGAGTCTTTGGAGGTTCGCCATTTCCGGCTTTGAAGAAAGAATTCATATTCTCAAGATTAACCATCAAGACAGAAATGATGACGATCAGAAACAAACTGCAGAGCATGATATCCAAGGTCGTGGCCAGTGACCCCACAAGGCCGTTGAAAACGCTGAAAGCAGCAAGCATGATAGGTACGTGCAATATTCGGGATGAGAAGAAGTTTTTAGTAAGATTCTGGGAGGAAAGGAGGGAGCGCAGCCCAATCGTGGAGGTTGCGTGGGGCTGGGGAAGGAAGGAAGTTTCCAGGGAGCAGAATATGTTATTTACTGTTGGGATTTTGGAGTTAGTGGACTCCTCTCATTTTGCCTTGGAACATAACCTTTCTTTTACCTTATGATTGAGAGTCAGGAATTCTTGAAGTTACTGAACCTTTAAGCTAAAGTATGAAATATCACTCGCTTGGCTCTCACTTCCTACTTTTAAACCTTGCCCTCACTCCCTGCCCTCAGTCACTTTCCTCACTTCTTACTAGCTGACTGCAGTCCAGTCATAGATCGAGAAAAGAATCAATTACTAAAGATATCTACCCTGAACTAGCTTCCAAAGCTTATACGGGAAAATCTACAGGACCAAAAAAATCGACACAACAGAAACTAGCTCACATTCACCGAGGACTCCACATTAAAACCCATCCCCCACCTACCTATCTTCATATATAGTCATTCAGAGACACCACACTCCAGCCCCTGGAATATAACTCCGAAGAGGTTTGGAAACTTTCTTTGGTTTCCTGGGATACTAAGTTACTCCTCAGACGCTAAGAACTGAGCTAGTGTTCCTAATCCTTTTCGAGGGGAAGGGAAATGAAAAGATCAAGCAATGCAGGCCAGAAATTAGCTCGAGTGATTCTCTCTCTGCTTCAGTGGTCTAGTGGGAACCCAACTTGGAATTTGAAGGGCAACCATCTACTGAGCATATGACCCCCCGATGGTACCAAGAGTCTCGTAGAGGGTCTCTCTCCGGGTTTGATGCTTTAATTCTTTTGTTGACCCTAATACACTTAGTTTCACCTCTAGCTAAGTGTGTGGTGTACCTAGTCAATGGAGAAATGATGGCGCACGAAGGTGAGGCTGTTCAATAAATACTATCTTCGATGTATCCCGTGACTTGAGACCCATACCGATTTCTGGAGTTGAAATAGACCTATGGATGATCAAAATCCTGACATTCAATGTCGTTGGTAAAGTATGAATGAAAATGGGGTGATATCTGAAGAGCCAAAGCGTAGGTGAACTCCCATTGTCCAATGGGAGAGATGAAATTAGATATTTCGACGTGGGAAAAACAAAACCGAAAAAATGATTGGGTGTCGTTTATTCAACTCCCTACTACATTTTGATGTAGAGAAATTCTGCTTGAATCCAATAAGTGATAAATTGTATAAAAACATCCATGATAATGCAAATGTATGTTACTAGGGGCCTCAGGAGGTCAGGCGTGTACCTGAATGAGGCGGTACCTGGAAGTTTAATAATCAGGGTCTATGGATCCATTTGAGAATCTACACCGAGTTAGCCCCAGGTGCGGAGATTGCCTCGGGCTCTACGATCAATAATCGAAGCCTTACCCGCATCGGCTGGGGTAGTTGGCCACGAAAAGGGGTAGTACAGCCTCGGCTGGGGGAGTATAGGATCCCATTGTGGATGGTGCACACTTCCTAGTAATGGGGGCCTGATTGTAACCCTGCATAAATTTTCAAAAATCACCGAGAGACTCAGCTAGACACGGGGATCCTGCAATGGTCAAATTGAATCCTACCTCAGATTAAATCATCTCATAGAAATAGAAAAGACTTGGGGCTGATCCCCGCAAACAGTGATGCGCATGTGACACTCCCGAGGACATTTATCACCATAGCAGCACCACCAGAACAGACCCCAGATCTTGTAGGGGATGATAGAAGAAACCAAATTGTACAGAGAATTCGACAAGATCATAAAGACCTGATCTGCATAAAATGGTTGAGGGCAATGGCTCGTTTTGTCCGGAACAGAACGGCTGCTGATTTTCCCCCTTTTACGGCGACGCTAGGCCCCATTGGGAACTCAGCGGACGCGCCGGACGCAAAAAGTAACTTGTTCTCCTGTTTGTCTTTTCTTTCTTACAACGTCGGTCCTTTCCATTTCTTTTTTGTTGACTGCGTGCGAGAAAAGGACCTCCATTTCCTTGACTCGGCCTCTTCATTAATACTTTTTAATTTTTTTTCTCCCTCGGCCTCATCGTCCATCGCATCGGACCCCCGTTCACCATGGCAGCCGAGATTCTCCAGAATGTGCCCCTCCCGTCCATTGATCGGCCATTTGGCGTGCACCTTTGGCCTATCTTCGATAAGGCCTTTGAAATGGTCAATGGATACCCGGCCAGCGAGTTCAAGTTCCAGGAGGGTGTGACCCCCATGTCCACTCTGAAGGAGACCGCGATGATGATGGTTACCTACTACGTGGTGATTTTCGGTGGCCGTGAGGTCATGAAGAAACTCCCCGCCTTCAAGCTTAACACTCTCTTCATGATCCACAACCTGGTCTTGACTATCATCAGTGGTGTCCTGCTGGTCCTGTTCTTGGAGCAGCTGATCCCCACCCTCTGGAACCACGGCGTTTTCTACACTATCTGTGACCACAACGGTGGTTGGACTCAGCCTCTCATTGTTCTCTACTACGTAAGTATCAACTCGCGCATATATGTTGAAGAGCGATGTCACTAACCTCAACCCTTCAATAGCTGAACTACCTCAACAAGTACTGGGAGTTCATCGACACCGTTTTCCTTGTCCTCAAGAAGAAGCCCCTGACCTTCCTCCACACCTACCACCACGGTGCCACTGCTCTTCTGTGCTACACTCAGCTCATCGGCCTGACTGCTGTGCAATGGGTTCCCATCACCATCAACCTGCTGGTCCACGTTGTGATGTACTGGTACTACTTCCAGAGTGCTCGTGGTGTCCGTATCTGGTGGAAGAAGTACATCACCATGCTGCAGATCCTCCAGTTCGTCATTGACGTTGGTAAGTACACCTGGACTTGGTTTTCATTTACTGTCCTTAGATGCTAATGACTGCACACAGGCTTCATCTACTTCGCCTCTTACAGCTACTTCTCCTCAACCTACTTCCCCTGGGCTCCCAGCGTGGGCAGCTGCGCCGGTGAGGAGTTCGCCGCTTTCGCCGGTATTGCCATTATCACCTCGTACCTGTTCCTGTTCATCGGATTCTACATCGCCACCTACAAGAAGGAGGTTAAGGTCGGCCGCCCCCGTCGCAACACCGGCAAGAAGTCCCTGATCGACATGAAGAACTTCGAGATCCCCTCCCCCGTTGCCGGCGCCAAGGCTAACGGCTCTGCCTCCTCTACCGGCCGTTCCAACGGCCCGGTCACTCGCTCCCGCAAGGCATAAGTGACTTGCTGAAATTCCTATGTAATGCGCTTTAGTCGCGCATGTGGAGTGGCAAGATGAGCATTGTCTTCAGTACTGGGAATGCATTGAACCACCCAAGACAATAGGACGGAAAGTTATACGAACATTTTCGTACCTCGAACATGCGAGCAGGAGCTGAAGGACGCTGTCCCTGCTCCATGATGATTCACTTTCTAATTGTTTTTAATGAACGACCTTTCACGATGCCAGGCTCGACAGCCTGGCGGTCTATGCGACATGGGCTCTGTGAGAAATGGTATGTCGGAGGGATTGATGTCCGACGTCGGGAGAGGGAAATCAACCCCTGGGACTAGGCATTTTCTTTCTTCGTTTTTCTTTCATTCGAGCGGGCTTGCGGAGAGTCTCAGCTCGGTTGTATTTTATAATGTCATTTTCTGTTCATGTTTGTCGTTGTTACCCTTTAGCCTGCTGGCGGCGGGCCTTTTGACTGCCCTTTGTTAGCAATATAGATATTAAGCCACATATGCTAAAAATAATCATTATGCGAAACTTGATCGGATCATTAGTAACTCGGTGGTTGGGTTTGCAACCCACGCAAGGAATACCAGCATGGCATTTGCATTTGCATGGCTCCAGTTCTTATTGCAATGGACCCGTGTAGACTTGCAGGTCATTTCATCCCGCATAGTGCAGCATGGATCCGAGGCGGATGAGTCCATATGATAGAACGAAGCCAACAATAAAAGAAAATAGGGCACATACCATGGTCCTCTGCAATAATCCCTCAAAGCTTCATCATAATGACAAAAGCAAAACAAATATACCACGTTGATGGGGAAACGAAGAGTCGAAGCTCGATGTGCGGCATCACATTGTTGGTCCCACAAACATGCAGGAACTGACCCGGGGTGTAGATCCATGCATGAATAGGCGTGTGCAACGGGGGACAAACAAACGCCACGAAGTGACAGATCCAACATCAGCATGGCAAGCATGGCAGCTCCGAGGAGGAAATAGAGATCATCCTCTCAACTTCATTCGAAATCAAACCCGCCTTCTTTCCAGCCATCCATTGAAGTATGTTAAACCTTTGGATTGGAGGCCGATCCGATCCATCCGGCGCACGGCGTGGTCAATCATTGAGGTATTTAGTCTTCGTTGAACTTTCTTCCAGCCTTTACTCGTCATCCCAGCCACTACAACGTAATGGAGATAGGAGAAGTGTGGAGTGCAGCAGCGTGCAGTGACAGGTCGTTCGCCAGCCATCCACGCAGCGTGGCCGGGAGATATTCAATAGACTGTAGATCCGAAGCTAAAGTGATACGTTCGGACCTCATGCCTCTTGCTTTCGGAACTCGGAAGGTTAGACGATTCAATAAAGATGTGCCTTGCTTGTGTACCCGTAACCAAGCCAGTAAGCATGTAGAGGAATGACAAAAACCGGTTGGGGTAAGCCGGAGGCCGGGTGTATGTATGCAGGGCCCACGCAACTGGGGCATGGCCATGGCGTCGAGCACAGACAAAGCACAAGCAAAAGCTAGAAATAAGAGTTTCCATATCAACGGGGCATGGCGAATCGCCGGGAGGCCGGAGACATGGCAAACCAGACCAATTCAAAAGTTGATTAGGGGATGAATGTCGGTAGATGGAGTAGTCTAAAGTCAGACAACACGAAACAGTGGACCTCGGGGCCGGCGGTTATAACGGCATGCAATCCAACTCTGCATGAATACGTACATATCGGAGAACAATACTTCATGTGGGATCCACGCCGCTGTCAGATAGAAGGTTGGGTCTTTTGAGGAAGTTCCTGTCGATCATGTTTTGAGGACAAAGTTTTCAATTAGCTCCGGAGGTTCCTTGCCTGATGTGGGTGTATGTTTGTCATGGATTCTGGATGTCGTGGTGTTTTTATTGGTGAATGATGTCAGGTGTATTTTAAGGCTATAAATAATCGAAACAGTAGCGTGACGGATGCTTACACAGTACTATAAACCCGGAGCAAATTCGCCGATACACTTCACGCAAGGGCGACTCCAGTTTTTATTGCTTTTTATTGCTTTCATGGAATTCGGATCTGATTTAATCTTTTTAGCGAAGGAACTAGAGAATACGTGCAGCTTTACCAATGTATGTACTATTCGCATTGCCATTCCAATAGTATGGCGTCGAGCCCCCTTTGGCCCTTAACGGTAAAGAATGGGATTTGGGTAAGAATTGTGCCTGTACTGATCCCTGAGAATTCTCCTGTAGTGAATAGTTGAAGATCTAGATCCTTGACTGTAAATCTGGCCAGGTGTAGTCGGGTATTCAGGCCTGTTCGGGGACCCCTGAGGCCCTTCAGCATAGCATAGGCCCTTAGACCCTTTAGGGTTAAAGGGCGGGGCTCCTATCTGTACCTGACTAGAAGCGTGTTCGTATCCCCCTGGCATGACGACGCGTTATGAAAAAAGAAAAGAACCAAAATTCGGTAGGAAGATACCGGACTCCACTAAAGTTTCGTCCCCAAGGAGTTCGTCGTAGCGTGTTTGAGTTATAGATTGCCCCACTGTTTCTGGAGCGGCGGCTAACTTGGCAAATGTTTAGAGGTTCCATCTTGATTCCCCATCCCCACTCCGGGCGCTTCCAAAAGGGATTTTCCCTTCGGATCTCCTAACGAGCCGTGGTATGATTTGAACTCATTCTCGAGGCGATGATCTTTTTCTATTTCGGATTGTTCGTTGATTTTCTTCACTGTTGTGCAGCTGCAATCTAGTTGCTACCGCCATCTTTCTGCTAGTGACGTCGGCAGCCAATGATACCGCATAGTCCTGACTTACTGCAGCCCCAGCGTTAGGCGCATGGACCAACTGACCAACGACAGCTCACGTTGATCTATCAGATTTTTCTCCGGCGTTACAGCTGTAAAGTTTGGTTCCAGCCTCGTCGCGTATGGTGAAACGGCCCAATCCTTAGCATCCTTAGGGGCAGCGCCCCTCTCCATCCCAGGTCTCAGCTGCAAGGGTGATGCGCTGTTGGCGACCCTGCGCCAATCATATACTGCGTGGATATCCCCCACCAATGGGCGACTTCACTAGCTGGGGGCACTTTCGACCAATCCAGGATGCGGACTCCTTCCTGCAGGAGATAGTAAAAGCCAAAAAAAAAAAACCAAAAAGCCACTCGGCCAGGGACAAATACAGGATTCGACTTCGACTACACGTGGACAGGGATCGAAAATGATTGTCCCCTCTTTCCTGCAGGCGCTTCCTGGTCTAAAAAAGCCCACCCACCCCTCCTGTGGATCAATTCCTGACGGGTGGGACGCTTTTCTTCATACTTGAACCTTGGATGGCATCGAGGGCGGCTTAATCCTAGTTCCACTACCTTTAAAGTCCTTCTTTTCCCTTGGCCCCGTTCTGCAAGATCGAATCTCCTTAGATCCATCTGTGCCATATTCATAACCTGGGGACCTGCCGGCCTCTCTGGGCTTTTTGGCCATTACATTCTGGAGGGGAATCGTCGTCTTATTTTCTCTACTACATCACCGCGGGCTGGTCTCCTGTCTGTCCTATCCTGTCTGGAACAGTCATCGTTTTGGATGAACCATACGTTGTGTGCTGGATAACCTGACTTGCAAAGATGTACGAGCCCAATACCTCGTTGAGTCTTCACCGGCTGAGCCGACAAAGCCTCCAGAAACGATACGAATCAGACGAGGAAGATGTATCCGAATCGGATGCCGGACCAGACCTGGTCCCCTCGCTAGTAGGTTCGAACCGAGCTGGAACTATCGATTCAGACCTCAGTGCCGATGAAAACTCGCACGCGGATCCTGATTCAGACCGAGAAGAGCACCTACTGGCTCCATTCCCGGTGGCTAAACGGCCACGACCCGTCTCGATGGATACGGTAAAGCGAAGCAGTGATGCGACCTTTGCGGAAAACACCAGGGTGTTTGACCCCGAAGAGGATATGGTTCTTGAGATCCCACTGCCAGAGACTCCTCCTGAACTAGATCCGAATCTCTATCTACAGCCGGCCATCTATGTCTCGCCAAATACACCGCCCACCCACAACAGAAGGTCTCGCTCTTCCTCACCGTCTTCTATCTTTTCCGTGGAGAATGCCGAGATCCAGGTTGCGAGGAAGATCACCTTGATGGAGCCACCGACTCGTCCAACCCTGGTCTTCATTAACTCTTTAGGATCACGGTCCAAGGGTCCTCGGGCAAGACCCAGCCATTCTCGAACACGGGGCAGCGCTCGAAATAGGGAATCTCGCATCTTTGACGGAAAACTCGAAGGCAATCTACAGGTCCCACGTCTGGCAGACGTCAAACCCAAATCATCACCACGCTCGGTACACTCAACAGACTATGAGTCTACCCACACAACCCCAGACCTATCAACTCTACACGAGGACTCCCTCACCGTAAGGCGGGGTGCGGGTGCAAGTGCAACCATAAACAGGGTCTCAGAAATCCCAGTCCTCCCCTACTTCCCCCCATCCACCCGTGAGCTCGAGCGACCATCAAGTCTCCGCCTACGCCCACGTACCTCCGGCGCCGAGAAACCATTCCCCACCACACGGTCCTCCCGTCGACCTACAGAGCCAGGTCTCCGCCCCCCGGCACTGCGCACAAATAGTAACAGCAGCAACAGCATGCCCTCCTTCTCTCCACGCCCCGCCTCACCATACGACGATCCAAGGACCTACTTTGCCCCAGACCACTACAGCGAAGGTGCATCTCTCTCTTCTCGGGCATGCAGTCCTACGTCAACATGCTCTTCACCACCACAGCAATATATCCACACATCAAAGCGTGGACCCATCGCTCCCTTGACACCAAGCAACTCAAATATCTTCTCGCAACGCTCACCCATGATGCGCCGGATGACCCGGAAACACTCCGCCACCTCAAGCATTCATTCTATCAGTTCAGAGATGGGTATGAATGCCGCTGCGTATGCGTCATCCAGCCAGACGGCTGTTAACACGATTAACTATGATTCGAGGCTCTTGCGGAAATCGAGTCAGAGACGCCATGCGAGACATGCTAGTTCTGCGACTGGTGGTAGTTCGCGTGGTTTTATGGGGTTGAAGCTTGGGAAGAGAGCGTTTAATAAGGTTTAATTAATTAGTAATGTTTGATTTTATCTTGGAGAAGGTTATCTCCTGGCGTTGGTTGGAATTTTGTGTTTTTGTTTCGTTGGATCTTGGTTTATTGTTCGGATTATACGTGGCATCAGTTTCATGCTGTTGATCACGGGCGTTTTTGATTTTATCGATATTGGAACTGGGCTGGATCAGTTGATAAAACTGTTTGCTATACCCGTTGGATATCTACTTGCTTTCGCGAGCACTTTGGTGGCTCGCTTTTCGTTTTTTGTCGCAAAACTGATGTGAGATTGAAATTGCAATACATTGGTGGTCGTGATTAAGAAGCAATCACGGGGATGCTAGTTGGATCTTGAGGGTTGCTAGCTTCTCTGTTGGCCTAGTTGTAGAGAATATGGAATAAGGTTCAAGAACAATTGAATGATATTTCATTGAGAATGACTAGTCCTTATCCGAGGATCTTTAGAAGTAGATGGTATATTGCAGTGTATCACGAGCCACAATAGAATGAAGCACGTGGAAAGAGGGAAGAGAAATCGAGTTAACCATGTAAATGCCATGACAAGGCTATGGACACGATCAATAAGAGAATTCAACAATGACGCAGCGGGTGACGCTAGGCAAATAACTATTTGCGTGCCTCCAGTGCAGCTTTGATAGCTGTAGGAAAAGGAAATGTTAGCAAATATCGTGTTTTCGGAGGAAAGTGAACTAACCATCACACGAAGTCTTCGCGTCTCCGAAGAGCATTCTCGTTCCGGGCATGAAGAACATGGGGTTTGGCACATCGGCTGTGTACTAGTTAGCCATGTATGACAACCAAGGTGATGTATTGAAGAACTTACCGTATCCGCTGGACATTCCCCGCTTCATGACGATGACCTCCTTACTCTTCCATGCGTGCAAGACAGGCATACCGGAGATAGCGGAGTCCGGCTCCATAGCAATAGGGTTGACCGTGTCATTGGCACCAATAACGAGGGTAACGTCGGTTTCCTTGAAATCTTCGTTGATCTCATCCATTTCCAAAACAACTGTAAAGGAGTTAGCTCTGTCTTTTTTAATAGCTCAATAGATGAACTTACTATCGTATGGCACGGACGCCTCAGCAAGAAGCACATTGCACTGGCCCGGCATGCGTCCTGCCACGGGGTGGATAGCAAAGCGGACATTGACGCCCCGAGCACGTAGAATACTGACAATCTCGGCAAGTGCATACTGTGCCTTTGCAACGGCCATACCATAACCCACGATAATGATGACATTCTCGGCGCCTGAGAGTGCTTCCACAGTGTCATCGATACTTGTTTGTGTTACTTCGCCCTCGATCTTCTTCTGGCTTTGCACCTGGGTACCGAGCCCGCCGAAAAGAACGTTTGTAAGAGACCGGTTCATAGCGACGCACATAATGTACGAAAGGATTGAACCGCTCACTCCGATCAGCGAGCCTACACTTGTAAGAAGAGGGTTGTTGAGCATGAGACCCTCAGCGACAAGCGCGAAACCAGAGTAGGCGTTTAGCACTGTAATAACGACAGGCATATCTGCACCGCCGATCGCTGCCGTTGTCGTGTATCCTTTCAGGAAACTGAGCAGGGTACTCGTCCCTAAGCAAGCTGCGGCAATGCCAGGGTTTGCAGGCGCCATTGTTATAAATGCTCCCATGGTTGCCATGTTGCTGCCCAGCAGCGTCGAGTTAATCACATGCCGACCAGGGAGCATCATCGGCTTGGAAGACATGCGGCCTGCAAGTTTAAGGAAAGCGACAATTGAACCGGTGAAAGTGACACCTCCGATAAGCACACCCATATAGGCAGTGACCATGTGCAAAGTTGAAATTTCGCTAATGTCGACCATCACGCTACCGATACTGGTCAAAACAGCAGCCAGACCCACAACCGAGTGCAACGCAGCAACCGTCTGAGGAAGCCCAGTAGGGGTGATGCGACGGCCAATCAAACCACCGACCACGGCACCAGTTCCAGCCACAACGGCGAATTGAGTCAGCGTCTCAGTAGAGAAACCGACTGCAACCAGTGAAGCGAGAATACCAGAGACCACACCTAGAATTCCCAGGATGTTTCCACGGCGCGCAGTTGTTTGCGAAGCAAGGCTAGAAATGGAGCTCATACACAGGATCGTACTGACGAGATACCCGGCTTGAACAACACCAGACATTCCAGTGCTAGCAGCAGCTATCAAGCCACCGCCAAACACCACCGCTGGAATGGCATACAGCCATGGGTACTCTGGGGGATCGGTTGGACGCTTGAACATGTCAAGCATGCGCTTTGTCACGACAAAGCCACCCGACACATTCACAAAGGCAAGAAGGACAGACACAGCACCAAGGTATTCTGGAAGAGTGGTCGGGACATAACCACCACCCATGACAAATAAGCCACCAATACCAACCATTCCTGAGATAGCGTTGGTGACACTCATCAGCGGCGAGTGAAGAGCAGGAGCCACTCCCCATACTGCGCGGTAACCGACCAAACCCGCAAGTCCGAATGTCATCATATTGCCCATGAAAATGGGACCGGTGGCCTTTCCAAGAGCGAGAGTGGCGCCAATGGCTCCGGTGACGGTAGTCACATCTCGAGTTGCCTGTTGCCATGGTGTAAGAGCAAGCTCCGCTTCTTTCTTCGCTGCAACAGCTTCGGTATCAGGCTTAGGAGCGGGGGGAGGAGCAGGCGGTGCGGCAGGTGGAATGATTTCGCCGTTCAGAGTGACTATGGATCCACGAACAACCTCATCATTGAAATCAATTCCAAAGGATTTATCCTTAGGGGCCATGGAGAGCAGATATTTGATAATGTTGTTAGAGTAAAGCGTCGAGGATTGAGTCGGCAGACGAGACGGAAGGTCGGTATAACCAATGATAGTGACACCCTTGTAAGTAGACAGTTCACCAGGAACAGTTGCTTCGCAATTTCCGCCTGCTTCAGATGCAAGATCAACGATGACTGAGCCAGGTTTCATAGCAGCGACCATTTCCTTGGTAATCAGCTTCGGAGCCGGTTTTCCTGGAATTAGAGCAGTTGTGATGATAATATCAACCTCGCGAGCTTGTTCCATGAACAATTTCATCTCGGCTTCAATGAACTCCTTGGACATTTCTTTGGCGTAGCCACCTTGTCCGGAACCATCTTCTTGGAAATCCACCTCGATGAATTCTGCACCCAATGACTGGACCTGTTCACGGACAGCAGGGCGGGTATCGAAACCACGAACGATAGCACCCATGCGGCGAGCAGAGACAATTGCACTCAGACCAGCTACACCGGCACCAATGACCAGAACTTTACTTGGTGGGATCTTTCCAGCGGCCGTAACCTGACCAGTCAAGAAGCGACCGAAGTGGTTCGAAGCCTCTAAGACAGCCTTGTATCCAGCAATATTGGCCATAGAGCTCAGGGCATCGAAGGTTTGCGCACGGGAGATACGTGGAATACGGTCCATGGCAAACGCAGTAACTCCACGGGCAGCCAGCGCATCCACAATGGATTTGTTTTGGAAGGGGTATAAAAACGAGATAATAGTCGAGCCTTTACGAAGAGCTTGGATCTCATTGAATGGTCCTTCTGCCTGCGGGTTTCGGACTTTCAGAACAATATCACTCTCCGCCCATATAGCATCACGGTCCACCAGTGTGGCACCGGCGTTCTGGTAGGCATCATCCAGAAGCTGTGCTCCTGTTCCTGCCCCACGCTCAATCAGCACGCGTGAGAAGCCTTTTTTCAGAAGCAAAGCCACATTCTGTGGCGTGATTGCTACACGGCGCTCATTGTGGTGTGTTTCGCGGGGTACCCCAACAGTCAACTCTGTGTAAGGGGTGGTTGGGACAAGGTCCTCAGTCGGAGCGGTGGTCGAGGCGGTTCGCTTAGACACGGAAGGCCATGGAGATGCGCATTGAGGTGCTCGAAGCGAGTGTTGTTTCTGCGATGAGGCAAGGAGGGTGACCTGACGAGCCTGAGAGACTAATTGTATATGTTAGAGCTTTGTTCTCAATCCTTGGGGTAGTTGTCCAGACAGTCAAGCTTACCCGCGTGAGTCACTGACAGCAACGATTTCCCCGCGCGTGCACTAGGGGCACGACACGGCCTTAGCGCCGACCACAAGGAGAGCGGTGCACTCATTGCTGAGGTCGCGAAGGGACACAGATCACAGATGGTCAAGGGACATCTGAAGCAGGGTGTCCGCGAGGAGAAGAAGGGAGGGAAGGAAGAGAAGGGACAGGGAAGAAAGGACCGAGAAAGAGGAGTCAGGGAAGAGGAGAAACTCTCGGACTCCTACCTTGCACTGAAACGGTACGCGGCCCCCTTTTGACACGGTTCTCCCGGTTAATCAAGAAGCCGCAGCCTTAATTGTGCGATCCCCGTGGGGTTGGTGGAGTCGTGGGGAAAGCGGTTCGGGCACTTTTCTCCACATCGACGCCTATAGGCAGGTTTGGAACGATCATGCCACAACAATGTGATTTGTGGCATCTTCAGGCCCACTCAAATCTTCCAATGGTTTTGTGCGAAAAGTTATCGTAGTATCACAGACCTCGCCCCCCGCAATGACAAAGGAACCAACGTTTTCCAACCTTGGAAGGCCAATTTGCCGATATTCGGAGCGCGGAGGTCATGAGCGTGCGGAGTATATCGGTTATGCCGGCTTTCGGCACTAACCAGACACATGTTTTGCATTTGCCTCACCATTGGAATCCTCATTAAACCGTCATTTTAATTACTTGGATGAGGCTATATCCGTACATCAGATAAGTTGCTTTGATGCAGGTATTAGTGCTGAAGCGGGCTAGGCTATCGGTATGCTCTAGCTAAATCGTGATATCCTTCAGACCTTCACTTGCTTCAAATTGGAATTTAAAATCCGATGAAATCACTGGAGGATGCGGTAAAATTTTCAAAACAAAATTCACAAGGAAAATATATTTTCCAGCAGCTCAATACACGACTTAGATTCGTCTCTATGTGTTTAGCGACAGAAACCTTGGAAGAGTTGAACGCCTTCTTATTCGATGTTAGTCTATTATTGATATCTAGCTTCTCTGGTAACAGTGTAACCATTATGACCTTTATGACGGATAATTTCCAGCATACACTTCTCTGTACTCTTTAGTGCGTGTTCCAGATCCTTGCAAGTTCCAACTCCAACTCCCCTCATTGCTGTTAGGTGTAACTGTCAGTGCGCTATCCTCATGTCAACCTTGACGGTTAAGATAGTGGTCTTTTTGGCACAGTGGTACGCTCATGTGACGATGAATGATGCCGTAAGTATTGCGCATTTCACTATCGCTCAAAAGGCATCGAGCAGTCTAAAATTGCCACTGTTCTAGCCAGTTTTCAAGCAATTCCGGCGTGACTGGGCCTAGCCCCGCCATCGTCGCACTCCCCTTTCTCGCCTGCTTCACACTGACTTCTGCTGACAGCACACTACCGACTAGTGCCCGGTAGAAGTCCAGAAGCTTCAAAGCCGGCTTCGCGCGCACCTCATCCTCGCTGGGCGAACGCACGGCCTCCAGCTTGCGGAGCCAGTCTTCGAAAGCCAAAATCTTCACCCCAGGGTATTTCTTTGGAATGGCTGGCACCAAGCTGTCCCACTTGACCTGATTCGGGTTCACGAGATGGTAGACTCTATGTGGATGGCGCTCTTGTTCATCCAGACGGGTACTGGTGAGGTCAACGGCGATCTGAGCGAGAACATCCTACGCATTGATTATATTAGCCATTGATGTCGTTTGGATTTTGTGTGCGTACCAAATCAAAAAAGGTTGGAAATGAAAAGCTGGAAACATACCACAGGTACCCAATCCACCCGATACGCACCCAGATCGGCAGGGGCCACACCCATTGCAACACTTGTCTTCACTAGACTTGGCAGCCACTCATCAACATTCCATAAGCCCTGCTGTGTCGTGGGCCCTCCGATCTGCCCGACCCGAAGTACTGTCGTCGGGATACCAGCGTCGCGCGCAGCTGCCAAACATAGCTGCTCACCTACATACTTGGACTCGCCGTAGCCCTGCTCCATCACAGCATCGGAATCGATCGGAGCCTCGGGCACGGTCGACCCCATGGTAGCCGAATCCCACCCGCCGATGGTGCTGACCGAGGAGACGAAGGTGAAATGGGCGCGCGCGGCGCTACGGTGGCTGAACCACAGGAACTCCAGCACGCCACGCAGGTGTGGGTCTTCGAAGGATTCCAGCGGGTGGTTAAAGTTGACTTTCCAGGCATTGTGGACAACCAGACTTACTGAGCCTAACAGCTTATTGTAGGTCGCATCTGGAAGGCCGAATTGGGCCGCTCCAAAAGAAACAGTGAGGAATTCAACCCGGGTAGGGTCGTCCAGCAAGCTAGGATCAAGCCCTTTACTGACAAAGCCTGCACGCTGACGACTCTGTGCGTTGTCGGAGCGATTAAAGCAGTAGACTTTGCCAACTTTGGGGTCTTTGAGGAACTGATGGAGAAGATACCCGCCTAAGGAGCCAGTAGAGCCTGTGAGGATGACAGTTGATTGACCGGGTTGATCGGTTGGAAGTGCAAGTCGAGGGGGGAGTTGGGAAGTATATTTTTCAACCGCCTGAGTTAGGCGCTCAGCCCGTGAAATGCTGCTCGTCTGGGAGTGACCCTGGACGACATCGGCGAGGTATTGAGCTAATTGTGCAGTCGTTGAATGGGCGTAGATATGTTGCTGCTTGATGGCAAAAGTACTTTCATTCAGCATCCGGGCGGCGACAGCGGTGTGTAATGTCTGGGCAAGCTGAATGGCAAACAGCGAGTCCAGTCCGGCCTCGTATAGGTCCTCCTCGTCCTTAATGTCGGAACGGGAGAGCAAGCCCATGATCAAATTGCGAACGTAGTCGCGGAGTGGCTCCAGTTCCAGCGACTTAGGCAGCGGAGGCACGTCTGCGGCCTCATCTGCCTCTGCTGCCTCATAAATAGCCTCAATCTCCTTCTGGTAGTCACTGGTGATAATGCGCCGCTGCTTCGTGCCCTTAGGCGTCACCTTGAAGGGTTTGTCAGGGGAGGCCAACTGAATCTTGTTCTTCGAGACGCGCCCATACTTGGGCACAGTCTCGTTTGCTCTCTCAACCTTTGGCCAGATGGTCTCCACAAAAGTGTGCTCGTCCTCCACCGCTTCGATGGGTTCGATCAATAGTGACGTTTGGAATCGACTTTGACCAAGCACTATGGCATGCTTGACGCTTGGATGGCTCTCCACAATCTCCTCCAGCGATACTGGGTTGAGCTTCTCCCCGTTACTCAGGACAAGAAGGTCGTCTTTTCGGCCGTGATATTTCCACAGCTCGGGATGCTCCAAATGCTGCACGAAAAGGTCGTTGGTATGATATTCGTTCAGATGGGGGAATGTGTGGAAAATGCCATGTATCCGACGGCTGTCAGGGCATCGCGGAATGATAAGTTCATATAGTCCATCACCCTGAGGTTCCATCTTTACCCCGTACGCTGGATTCCATTCGAAGTAGCCCCAGCCCTTCTCGCCTTGTGGCACAAAGGAGCTGAGCAGGCCCATCTCACTAGATCCGAAGAGGGTAATGACTTTGGTGTCGGCTTCTAGGGCATCGCCAACCTCAGGGGCCAGTGGCGCACCCCCGAAGTATACGGCATCGAGAGTTCGAAGAGCCGCGCGTGCAGTAGATGAGTCAACCATGTCGACTAGGAGGGAAGGCGCCAGTAGAGCGGCGGTGGGGTGGGTCGCCTGGATCACATCGACGATCAGAGTTGTAGACATGGGTTTATCCGGACACATGACAAAAGCGACGCCGTGAAAGATGGACTCAGTAAAGGCCATCAGCCCCATGAGATGGAATAGCGGGGTAGTGGACAGCACTAGCTGGCCGGGTTCGAGGTCGAAGAATACGCTTGCCCGGCGTCCTTGAGGACGAGAAAGATAGGCTCCAGTATCTATAGTCGCAAGGAAGCCGTGTGTGAGAGGTGCCGGCTTTGGCATGCCTGTTGTGCCGGAGCTATGAATAATAATGGCAACCTCATTCTCAGCCATCTGGAAGCTCTTTTCGAATGGGTATGGAGAGGCATTCGACTCCAGAAGCTCTTTCAAAGACGGAATTTCGAACACCTCCGTGCTGGTATGGGCTGCTTGGATCTCGGAGACACGACGCTGCTTATCCGGGGTATAGATGAATTTTTGACAATGGGTGGCGGTAAGGATATGCTTGTAACCTTCATCTGATAGACGGGTAGAAACGAGGAGGGGCTAGAACTGGTCAGAATATGATATGATGCCGCCAATGGCCATTGCAGAATGCATCGTACCCGGTAGCCGGTCTTATGGCAGGCCAGTATGAGAAACAAGTATCGGACATCATTACTGCCCATATAAGCGATGGTTTCGGGGTGCTGGGCGCGGCCGACGTGTTTTTTGATCCAGTGAGCGCATGCATCTACTGCACGAGCGAGGCCATCAAAGGTCAGCTCCCGATAGCCATCGGCTACGTCGGAACCATTGGGAATCAGTCCAACAAGCTCACTCGGCGCCGATCGCGCGCGATGATCGACAATTGTCGGCCAAAGCCGTTCGCCGAATTGATCTGCCATGGATGATGGATGTGCGGTTGTAAACTTTAGTTGAACCCTCACAAGCACGAACGAAGTTGGCACCTGAGATAGAAGACCAAACAAGATATACAGGAAGAACGTTGTATGGGAACGAGTAAATAGGCGAGGGTGCCGGCGCAATTTGTAGGCCGGCCATCTTTCTCATGTTGGAACAAAATGCCGGCATCCGAAGGCTGACAATTTATTTCTTCGGAATACAGTTGAATACCGCAATGACGGCTCTGACACTACTATCAACTAAGTAAGGATTCGGTGGACTCTGTAACTACTCGGCATAATACCCACTAGTGTTGGCGTCAAACGCCACGCGGCAGATTCCACGGGAGTGAGCGGCCCAGGTGTGGGTCTAATGCTTGGCTACGAGTGGGATAATTAATTTCCATCCGTGAGACTTGAAAGTACAAGCATCGAGGATTCAAGATAGTAGCACGCCGTACCGATGACCGCTGCCGAATATCCATTCTGCAGTTTGCCGCAGGATGAATGATGTCAGTCGAGCGCCTTGCAAATTGGCTAAACCACATCGGGGCCACAAAATATGACGAATCGAATAATCGAGAAGCCCATAACGAGCATTTGGCCAAGAAGGGGTCCATAGCTAAAGTGGGTATCTATAGTGGATACTGAAAGATTAGGCCGAGAGCAGAGTAGAAGCAACGGATGTCGGCACTAAACTTGTGTCATGCCGATCCGAGCGTTTTCGGGGGGTTTTGCCCAGTTGGGCATGGCGGAAGGCTGCTTAGTCCCTATCTACTTTGGCTAAGATAGAGTACATGGAATGACACACTAATGATGACCTCGATATTACAGCACAAATTTGATAATTAGCAAGCAAACTATTGACGATACGCAAAGTATAATCGGAACTCCTCACAGTTGGAAGCCAAGCGATATATTGCAGATTAAGCCGGAGAAGAACTGAACATCAGTCATGAATCAAATCACAGAAGCCCATCTTGATACAAAATAATGCAGCCATGGATATCCAGGAATATCCTTACTGGCTAGACTACTTGCCATGATGCGGATGAGCAACCTTCTCGAAACCTTCCTTCATCTTCGACATGACACCATGCTTGTCATTGCTTCCCTGCTTTTCATTGCTTCCAGAATGTTCGTCGCTGTCCTTTGATTCCTCACTCTCTATTTTATCATTAGCACTGCCTATGATTAGATATTAAAAAAGCAAGTGACCTACCCGACTCAGCAGGCTGTTTATCCTTCGATCCCTTCTTGCCCTCCTGCTCAAACTCGGAGGCTGCGTGCGGCGCCGGACCTTGAGGCCCCTTCAGCGTCTCTTTACTAACGCCGTGATCTTCCATGATCGTAGCTGTCCCGCGACGGCCCTGATCTTCCTGTTTCTGGGCATTCTCATCGCCGTCGGTGTTATCGGTATCGCGTTGCTCCTTACCATCAGCCTTGGTGCCGGCATTAGTACCTTCGGTAGAATTGGATACGCCGGCGGCACCGGTGTTCGACGAGCCCGTGGCGGCGGTGGAAGCCGAATCCGTCTTAGCGGGGATAGAGGGCTTGTCGGAAGTAGAGCTAGTGGCTTGCTGGGACTGGCCGTCTAGCTTAGGTTCCTGTGGTGCGGTGTTGGCATTCGAGGTAGGGGCATCGGGTTGTTCTGGGATTTCGAGACTCGTCAGCTTGTTGTGTTAATGGTACGCGCTGAATGAAAGCCTAAGGCCTAGAAGCCGGGTGCTTATCCATATATTCCAGACCACCTGAGATAGTAGGCTCTCCACGGTACATGAATCCAAGATGCACTTACCGTCTCGGTTGCCGGCGTCGTACGGGTCATTGGCGGCGCCTTTGCCCTGCACACCGGAGATAGGCTCCTCCCGTGATTGTTCGGTATTCTGTGCTTGGACATTAGTGTCATCCCAAATGGAGTGCGAGGCCGTGTTGATCACTTTGTTAACTGCTTCCATGTTTTCTGAAATATCCGGTGGTCGATGACTCGATGGTATGTACCGGTAAAGGGTTAAGTTTGTTATTATGAACAAGCTAAAGAGCAGGGCAGGGGAAAGAGAATCGATAAGTTCAAGATCAAAGGGCAGGTGGGAGGATCTGGTCAAGATAATGTCGTACTAAACGGGTGAAAAAATAATGAGAATTACTTCTACGAAATCTACGAAACCGAGGGCTTCTTAAGCCATCAACTACGTCAGAGTAATTTCAAGGATACACATGGCATCACGCCTATATTGGAATCGTAGGAGCTGAATGGACGGTGAATGCACGATGGGGTCAACAACGTGGAGAAGCTGATGATGACATCAATTGACGTCATGGCACGTTCGCCATCCATGGATCGTTGCCAAAAGCTTGATTCACTAGTGCTGATTCATCTATCAACGTGAAAGTACTCCTGCAGCCTGGCGAAACCTCCGGGATAGTCATAGATGTAGCCAGACCATCTGATTTCTGCCTGAATGTATTATGTAATATTCAAGTCGATCTAGTGGGACATGGCAAAAGATCGGCAAGTTGTCTAACTTGCCATACTGGTTATCCTGATTTGCTTCCTAAGGTCGGGAAGGTCACGTGCCTACAGGAGTAACCCGTTGAGCCACCGACGTAAAGGGCTCGAGCCTTTAGGCACAGTACATGATGTGACCGGCGTACATCGGCCCCAAAGTCACTTAGACCTATTACATTATCTGGCAATACAATGAATGTTGCCAGTTGCTTTCTGGACTTGAGCTATCGATGTGAATACCAAAATAGCTTCAAATGTCTATGGACGACAATGGCTTTATTTTATTTTGGCTTGGGCAAGTCCCTAGCCAGTCGAAGCCGATGACTATTTCTGGTTGTCTACTACGTCACCCGAGTTCAAGGGAAGGAGGAGAAAAATTGCAGAGACAATGCATAAACAAAAATTGTTCGGGAAACCTGGTTTCTTAATGGAATGATTGTCTACCCGTAATCTCCCCTTTCATTCGCCGGACAATCTACACCGGTTCCTTGCTACCTCGATATCGGTGTTCACCAGCACCACAACCGCCTCGATGGAAGCATATAGTCTCAGCACAATTATTGAAAGCCATCGACCAGGCCTCGAAGATTACGAGCGTGTCTATCGCGAGATACATGCATCGCCAGAGCTATCGGGACAGGAGAAGCAGACGTCCACAATAGTAGAAAATCACCTCAGGAATTTAGGATTTGAGGTTCACTCGAGGATTGGAGGCTATGGGGTTGCCGGAATCTTGGACAATGGGTCGGGCGCTACCATTTTACTCAGAGCTGATATGGATGCTTTGCCAATGAAAGAGAAGACAGGCCTCCCATACGCTAGTCAACGAGTGGCTAAAGATACGGATGGGAACGAAAGACCTGTAGCCCATGCCTGTGGGCATGACTTCCACGTCGTCAGTTTGATGGCGAGTGCGGCTCTCATGTGCTCAGCTCGCCAAGAGTGGTCCGGAACCCTAATTTGCGTGTTCCAGCCGGCCGAAGAAACTCTTTCCGGGGCGCAGGCGATGATTGACGATGGGCTGTTCGACAAGATTCCAAAACCGGACTTCGTACTCGCTCAACATGTAATGCGCATGAGAGCCGGCCAAGTGAGCGTCCGCAGTGGTCGTCTTCTGACCGCAGCGGACTCGTTTGAAGTTCGAATTACTGGACAGGGCGGCCATGCGTCCACCCCTGATGTCTGTATTGACCCGATTGTGATCGGTGCCGCTGTTGTGTTGCGCTTGCAGACCATCGTGAGTCGCGAAGTCAACCCTCATGACTTGGCAATCGTATCGTGCGGAAGCATTAATGCCGGTTACAATGCAAATATCATACCGGACGAGTGCATCATTCGGATAAATGTGAGGACCTATGATCCCAAGACACGCAAGCGGGTTATCGAGTCAATTGAACGTATTGTTAAAGCAGAATGCCTCGCTTCGGGTGCAACCGAGAAACCTACAATTTGCTTCTTAACATCAGCCCCTGCAACAGTGAATGACGATGAAGTCGCCACCGCCTTGGGGAAGGTATTTAGCTCCTATTTCCAGGAGAACTTTGTCGAGGGTGAACCTGCTACTGCAAGTGAAGATTTTTCTCTTTTGGCTGCCGCAGCGAATGCACCATATGTGATGTGGACATTTGGCGGTATTGATGAAAAGACCTGGGACGAAGCGGTTCAAAACGATACTCTTCACAAGTTAGGTGGCAATCACTCCCCCTACTTTACTCCGGTGCTTGAACCAACCTTGAAAACGGGAGTGGACGCAATGTCTGTCAGCGCTTTGCACTTTCTACAGAAACATTCTCAAGGGTGAAAACCAGCCTGATGTGCTAGCTCATCACACACGCACACCTAACTCTCTAACGTGTCATGTTATATTGCAAAAGCACGATTTTCAAAGTAGCCGTCTTGCTTGGCCACATGAGAGTGCATCTCCATCTAAAGTAATGTACACCCCACCATTGGAATAATACTGATTTGCTTGCGGTACTTCATTGGGGCTCATGGCCTGTATAGAGCGAGCGTGCAATAGCTCAACAAGGAGATAAAACAGAGAAGGTATTCCTTTCTGGTTTCGGGTAGAGGCATCAACGACGATCTAGATGTCAACGTTGTGCATATTAACTATCTGAGGACGGGATTGGGTAAACAAGTAATATATGTTCAAATTAATAGATTTAGGAATAAATAGACTACTAGATGTTAGACGCATAAACAATGAAATATCTCGAATTCGTATGCGACAACGTAGGCGGATCGACACTATACGGTCTTTGAATAGCTTCCCAGAATACTACTATTTGTTCTTGGACCGTAAAAAACGAGACTGCTTCGCAAGGAAAGAAGTGAGACTAATCAAGATACTATTGACAGCCTTGGAAGATGTCTAAGTCCAATCGGATCGTCCCAGCCCGAAGTCAGAGCCAATGACGTATTCAGTCTCCACAAAGCCATAAGTACCCAGCATCAAAACCACCCTTGAAGAAGGTTGAAAGGCGATGTAATGATAGATAGTGTATTTAGTAGGCTTAGGAGCCCTAAGTATTGAGTTTTCAACCACCTCTAAACTAACTGCCATAAGGCCCAGAAACAGTCTTCCCAGCTTTCTGAGTGACTATCTCCATCTCGCTAGACAAAGACGAAGAAAGAGCCCCCACATCAGTGATGACATTAACAAAATCATACCCGATATCCACATATTTCTTCGCCTGAGCACCACTGCTACAGAAAATACCCGCCTTCTTACCAGCCGCGTGAGCCGAAGCAAGAATCTTTTGAATAGCCTGTTCAAGCTGCGGGGCAAAAGCACCCTCCACAGGGTACCCGATATTGTTACCAAGGTCGAAGGGACCAACAAACAATAAGTCGAGTCCATCAATAGCTGCGATCTCATCAACTGCATCCAAGGCCTCTCGGGTCTCAATTTGGACAGAAAGAAGAATGTTCTCGTTTGCTTCCTTTAGATACTGAGTGGCTGTGACGTTCGGACCAAATCGGTCCATTGGGAACGGGGAGCCGAAGCCCCGGCGTCCTTGGGGTGGGAACCGGCCTGCCTCGACGAACGATTTGGCATCTTCGACAGTTCGTACTAGTGGTGCGAGGACTCCGTGTGCTCCGGCATCAAGGGCACCTGTGGACTATGGTTAAAAAGTAGATGGGTGGAAGCGGAGCGGGGTTATTCGGTACGTTTGATCATCCAGGACTGAGAGTCTGGCACTCTGACAATGGGACTGCTTCCATATGAGGTTATAGCTGGGATAGCTTCATGCATTGCGGCATCTGGACAGGTCAGTAATTCTGAGTTTGGTTCAATGGGTAGTTTTGCCTAACCGTCAATGTTGCCATGCTCACAATCCACCAGAACCCAGTCGTATCCAGCTCGGGCTAATGCGCGAGATAGATTGCTACCAGGTAGCATCTGCCAAACTCCCAAGGCAGGTCGTTCGCCCTGTTTGAGGACAGCTTTGACGCGGTTAGTTCCTTGCATGATGGTGTTCTGGACACAACGTGTTTAATTTTAAGAGAAAAAGAAATTGCCAACAAGAATTTGAAAGAGCCTGAGATTTAGATACAATTCTAGGTCGCAGGAAGTTCAAATGCTGGATTGAGCAGCAACTGAGTGCCCCGCGCCTTAATATTCGGGACTAGTGGGTCTATCCATGTCCGAATCGGATCGTCATGTTCCGGATACTTGACTTCATAGTCACGACTGTTCAATACTTCCCCCGAAAATACGAAAGGAAAAATCCAATACAAAATAAATGTTGGAAGCCCCCTTCAACTGATCTTACGTTCAACCGTTCAGGCACCGGTCGATCTGTCTAGCCATCCGCAAGCATTCCTCATCCCGCAGGGTGGTGGTAAAAAGTTGAATGGAACACGGTGTGCCTTTGAGCTGATCATAGTCATCTGTATCAATCGGAAACATTAGAAAAAGCCCCTCCAGGCATTTTGGGGAAGGTTGGACTCACAGTCGGCGGCTATCTGATCTTCTTTGAGCTCAAGCGTCTTCCCGGCATCTTGCTCGTCCACTTCTCCAAATGGCAGGATGCATGATGGATACTAAGAAATTAAGTTAGCGACATCCCATACCACAGAGCCAAAAAAAAAAAAAAAAAAAAAACCTACATCCAAGCAGTTCAAGGAAGTGGTGTAGGGAGAGATGCCAAACATATCGTGCGGCACAGCAGTATTTTGAGCTGTTGGTGCAATGCATATGTCAAGGTCATGCTGCACCCACAGCTTGCGATAAGCCTCGCGCAGCTCTGCTCGTCGTACATTGAGTAAAGCTAGCTTCTCCATCCGGTCAAGGGTGCTCATATCTGGTAGCGAGGACTTGATAAATTTCCCAAGTGTCTCAAGTAGCTTCATAATATGACCAATAGCTGGCACAACGGGCTCACCCGCTGATTCGATAAGCTTCCTTGCATTCTGGTCAAGACTGAATATTCCCCACGCAATCTCGTTTGCCTCAGCAACTCGGCAATCCTTTTCATCTAGACGGATTATTTGGTGGCCCTGGGATTCCAGCAAGTCAACTGCTTCGGTCAAAACTCTCCGGATAGGTGGATGAAGAGGGAAGATGAATGATTCGGGAACAACGCCGATCCTGAGAATTGGTTTGGTATTGACCTGTCTCCATGGAATGTCGTGAATACTGGAATCGTACTTGGCAGGGCGAGCGTTGAAAAGCGACTGGAGAAATGTTTCGATTCCATTCAGATCCAATGAAAGTGGTCCGATACAGGATAGAACAAACTTCATTCCGGGTGTGGTGCACACACGCATTCCACCGTTGGGAACTCTGGAAGCGCTGGGCCTGAACCCGTATGTTCCACAACAGTGAGCGGGAATCCGGACGGAGCCTGGGATCGAATTAGATTATAAGCA
Organism: Penicillium sp. S1602; assembly: GCA_023626355.1. NCBI lineage: Eukaryota > Fungi > Ascomycota > Eurotiomycetes > Eurotiales > Aspergillaceae > Penicillium > Penicillium sp. S1602. The sequence goes on along the minus strand of JAMAGW010000006.1, from coordinate 1,132,167 downwards.
CATCTGTGAGGCTGTTCCGGTTGATTAACGTACCACCAATATCTGTTCCCAGCCCAAGAGGCGAGCCCCGAAGAGCGATCAAAGCGCCTTCTCCACCGCTAGAGCCACCAGGCCCCAGCGTGGTATTCCAGGGATTCAGAGTGCGCCCGAAAACATTGTTGTGAGAATCCGCTGTCTGGTAAAGGTTAGCTCTAGTATCGCCGAGGAAATAATTGAGTACGTACCATCATTGTTTGTGGCACGTTTGTTTTCACATAGAGTACCGCGCCAAGGTCCAGAAGAATATCCACAAGAGCCGAATTCTCGGTGGACACATCATCCAGAAATGAAACCATCCCAATAGTCGCATCTCTTCCCTTGAAGCGGAAATTATCTTTGATACTGATGGGAAGACCGTGGAGTGGACCTGCTAGTTTCCCTTGGGCTCGCAGGTCATCCAGGTATTGAGCTCGCTCCTGAGCTTCCTCAAACATAGTCTCGGCGAGACAAGAGACCTTTAAGCTATTAGATGAGGTTCCAAGAGAGTCTCAGATGATGACACATACCAACTGTTGTGCAACGGCAGCACGTTTGCAATAGGCCAAAGTCACCTCAACCGAGGTAAGGCTACCAGTCGCTAATGCAGAGATCAGGCCAGGTACCGTGTACCCTTCTGTGATATGGATTTCGAGGTCGGTCAAAATCCCCGCTTCACGAATCGCTCCGGATCGAATAAAATCGTTCTTATGTTCCGATAAGGGGGCATCGAACTTGGCCATGAATTGGTCCGACACTCTCCACTCAGACGGAATTCTGTTAGCGCATTCCTCTCGCTTCCTTGCGACTCTTGCCTGCCAAGAACCTGGTTGATTGGCGGAGGCCATTTTAATATAAGGTACGTCTGCTGAGTGTTAAAAACTTTTGGTTGCGACTCTCGGGGGTGCTGAGCGTTAGATGTTGAGCATTAGAAAGCTTAAGTTTCTTCAATCTGAAAGGGGGACATGGGATTTATATGTTCTCGGGCCACCTGTGCAGGGGCCCAGAAAGGAATAAAGCGACATTATGCCCAGAGAAGACATGCGGAAAGCTCCGAGCAATGTTACTAAATTGCGTGAAAGAAACGCAAACCGATAGGATGCCTCGGCTGGAAGTGGGGTTACGAGGCGGGGGTCGTAGATATCTGGAACACGGACTGAAGATTGGTTACATGGTTCAAATTCACTATCGCGTTAAACTATCTCATTCGTTCGCCTAAGTTGGCTTTAATTTTGCCGAGCTTGAACAAATGCTACGGACAACGCCCCTCACTAGTTATCTCGGCCACTTCCTACGCTATGGATGAATGAGTGCGTGTTTTAATTGGTGAAGGGCCAACTTTTTTTTCCTTCTGCACGGAAGTGGTTGTTTCACTGCAGCAATTCTTAGTTCTAGGAGTGAGTTCGAAACATTCTTTCCCGACGAAATCACGAGGGTCAATGCCTTAAATCCAGCAGCTAGTCATCGAAGCGTTCTGTTGCCTGTGACATATACCACGACTCATTTTCAAATATAGAAGTTAAGTCAGATATGGACTTGTATTTCTGAAATCGCTTTCTGCAAAGAAGAGAGATAACATGGCAGGATTCTAAAGATTATGGGTGCTCCACATTTCGAAATCCTAAGAATGAGATTCGTCCTGATATATGTCCTAGCGTGACGAGGTTATCTCTAAACGCTAGACAGCCAGGTCGATAATCAGTTGGAAGCCTCAGAGCCTTCTTGTTATTAGCGACTACTCACTGGTTATTCCGCACAAGTATATTGAATTTTGGTCGAATCGTCGCGTTATCAAGCCAAGCCTTGGTATTCAGGAATCCGAATAGATAATGACCATCTGGAGAGAACTTCAATCGATGGACTTGCCCCTTGACGTCCAAGAGCGATTGAAAAGTGCCTGAAGAGACGTTCCAAAGCCAACTTGTAAGAAGTAGGAACACATGTATTGATAGTTGAACGCTGCATAGCTGCCACTGCCATGGGGCGGCTGGGAGAGTCTCTGAATTCCAATGGCGTGCCCATGAGCTAAATTGACACTTGTCAAAGATATATGTGAAGCCTACATACAGTTTGAATGGAGATATGATCTGCGCGGGACCCACATGGTGCATATAGGTTCCCCTGAACGCGAGGAAGCCTTTCTTGTTTGCTTCCTCGCGCTACGTCTTGTATCTAGAGTCAACCATAGTTGTTCTTCATATATGTTGCTTATCTCGAGACGCTATCTTCCTCTATATATACGTGAGACTCCCGAGGTCTCGCGACAATCCCAGCACCGAATATGTCGTGGATGGGACAAAAACTGACGGCTCTGGGACTAGCTCCTCAAATTTGACCTTCATGTGGTATAAACAAGATGGCTATCTTCATCAAGCTCGCGGACTTAAAGTTGGCTACTACATTCGTCCTAATCATGGCAGATAGAATAGTCTCATATAACGCTTGGAATGATGAGAAAACAAAGGTTTATGTCAATGCGACTCAGTCCAATCTGCCCAGTTGGGATGGGAAGACTCTTTAGAGCCTTTTTTTTTCGCTATTGCCTGTCCCACTCTGGATAAAAAGCGTGTAACGTCGAACATCTCACCACATTGCAACATCTCAGACATAATATCTAAAAAATGAGAAAATGAAGCGAACACTGAAACCAATCTTGCTATGAGATGTACTCTTCTTTGGTATCGTGACCTTCAATATTCTTGAAACAATCCCTCACTTTCGTCGATCTATCTTCGTTCTCCCCCCATCTATCCTGCCACAGATCCCGCTCAACGTACTGCCAACCCATAGGTGCGCCACCCATTCTCCAACGAGTCTTCATCTCCGTGAGCGTCACTGGATGGACCAGCTCGTAGAGCTCCAAAATCGGGTAGCCGTACTTCGACTCCTTCAATCCGGCATTGAAGTCTTCATTGCCTATGCCGAAAGGTTCGGTTGGAACGAAACCAGGTGTATAGCGAATGGAGCCAGGGATAACTGCGATATGACTGAGCATACGTTAGCATAGCAGTTACTATGATGCAAGTAGTGAAAGACATTAAGTGCGGATAGGAATATATAAAGGTATGTGAAAATGTGAAAATAACACACGTTATAGATGCCCGGCCCCTACCGCCATCGCGTGTCTCGTAAAACCACAATCGTGAAACCCCTTCCGCCAACTTGTACTTGCGGTATTCATGGTTCTTTCGCCGGCTAGCTATGTTAGTCAGGTGTTCTGGCTTAATTGAAAGAAGGACGTCGGTATGGATTCGATTGGAATTAGTGCGACCGGCTGACTTGGTCGTCGCTCGCGACGGTTTTGAGATCCGCCGGGGGTAATGTATGCCCATATCAATTCTTTGTGATCAAAGGATCGATGCTACAATAGTAGTCATAGAGATCTGTAGAGAGAAAAGAAGAGAGGAATAAAGCAATGGCAACGTAGTGGCGCGGTTGAGAAAGGAGGAAAGATCCATCTAAGAGAGAAAGGGTTAAGCACCCTGCACTGTCGGAAGGGCACTAGTTCCGATAAGGAAAGGTGTCCTCAGCGGTTCCAAACACTCTGATTTCTAGACCGCACTTGAGCATGGCTTCATACGTATCGAGCACTGACTACTGTAATAGTCGTTATCGATTCTAAGCTTAGGGGTCAGAATGTCGTGTCTGTATTGAAACGCAGTACGCCGGCGAAAAGTATATAAGCCGGTAGGAGAGTTTGTGCGGCCCGAGCCTTTCAGCCTTTCAGGACCCACTTCTATTACCAGCTTGAGCGGTATCAATACTAGCTCCCCCAAACAGTCATTGCGCGCACGACCCGTGACTTTTCCAGTGGTGGGTGGCACGCGAAGGATCGAGCAGGGGACTTTTTTTTCTTCTCTATTTCGGCACATTCCCATCGGGTCGCTCTACAGGTCTCACGATGCTAGCCTTTCCCACATCGTGGCTGCCTCGAAGGCATGGAATCTATCTATCAATCTTTCTGTTCATTTTGTTCGTGTTCGGTCTTGGCCACTTTGCCAACAGATCGCGATACACTTTCTCTCTAGACGTGTCGTCATACTTTCTCGATGGATAGCAACGCTATTATTCATAGACAACTAGGGCGTTTTTCCTGCCGCTTGAGGATTCGGGAGGCAGCGACCTGACAGCGCCCGATGGGATACATTGTTCCACATGCTCGATAAGCTCGACCCATCTATGATGCATTGCATGGAATCACGGGTCCCGGGAGCTGAAGGTCGATATTTCGCGTATGGCGGCGCAGGTTTTGTGCTGTCGAGTGGCGTAATGAAGCGCTTGAACGAAGGTTCCAGCAGTGAATCTCGCCTTGGTGTTTAGTTCCAGGACATGGCGGAAGAAGGGCTGCTGTGGCGATGCAGTGCTTGCTTATGCAATAATGGATAAAATTGGAGTGAATGAAACTAGAAGGGCTTTATCCTAAAATTGCAGGTGACGAGCTCGGGGCCCTTAAAGTGAACAAAGAGAGGTGGTTTATACCACTACTTACACTTCATAGAATGTCGCTAGAGTAGCTAACGGCGCTTTGAAAATGGGAGCGAACGCGACTATACAATGAGGTATTATTATGCTCCTGCCAACGACTTGTCCACTACTAACGCCCATTAGGAACTTTTTCTCCACTCCAGCCTCCTTACATATGCTCATTCCCATCTACGCGATGAGCCTACCCGAAGCTTCTAGGACAACTACTCGGACGTTCCCCAACCAGAAGACTTCCATGCTCATGATTCCACTACAGTGTGCAGTGCTGCCTATGTTGCGGACGCAGATTGCTTACAGTTCTCCTATACATCCAAAACGTGCCGGTTTGGGAACTGGATACAGATGGGGAAGCCGAAGCCTGACAGCGAGGATTTCATATCCAGTTGGGATATCAAAAAGATGTCAAACCTAGGGTTCGGGACAGATATGGAGTTCAGTGACTCATGCACGCAGGCGTCTTGGCTTCAGCCAACCGTTCATTAACGAGCATGCAACGAGTAATGTACACAAAGATAATGTGTAATTTTATTGATAATCTGCATCACTTTGATGGGGACAAAAATGCTGAAGTAAGCTCGCACATAATATATTCAGCAACGTCTCGTAAAATATATGCTCGTGAAGGTTCGGCCGGTACCAGATGACTCGAAGTCAACCCGTCAGGTGCTACTCTAATGAATAAAGCTACATGAATGCTATGTCCTGAGGATTACCAGTGAGCTAAGTAATCCAAAGAAGATCCCTAGTAATGCCTCGATTGCTGAACTGCGTTACTTCCTCGTCCTTGGTCAGGAGCTTTTAAAAGCATTCCTTGACATCTTGTTTCGAGCGTGAGTTCATGAGAAGGGCGACAATTAGACCGTACAGGCCTTATACACGAATTAGCATCTCACTCTGCATTTCTGGAAAATATAGTCACGTTCTTACCAAGCACTTCAGCGAAGATGAGTATCAGAATCATGCCAACATACAGCCTTGGCTGCTGAGCTGTTCCACGAACCCCAGCATCGCCGACAATGCCGATGGCAAAACTGGACACATAATGGAAAATTTAGCTATGGCTAGAAACTTGTCCTTGTATAACTTACCCAGCTGCCAAGCCAGAAAGACCGACCGAGAGACCTGCGCCGAGCTGGATAAAGCCTGTATATAAAGCGAGGCTCTGCGTCAAATCGTTTGCGACAAGGACGGAAACGACTAGACCATAGATGGCAATAATACCAGCCATCACAATTGGGACTATATCTGTTCAATAGCATTTGAAGTCAGCTCTCATTCATGAGTAAGAAAAGTCAATTATCTTAATGTAACCTCATCCAGAATTGGATGTGACTTACTCTTCACAATCAAGTCAGGCCGCAGGATGGCCATCGAGCAAACGCCAACGCCGGCCTTAGCAGTTCCGTAGGCAGCGCCGAAATTAGTAAAGACAATGGCGCAGACGCAGCCCATTGCACCAAAGAATGGCTAGGAGTATCATAGTTAGCGACTTGAATCAGGCCAGCATGTTTAGACGTGGTGGCGGACGAGGGGTGAACTGTATCCGATGTCTAGGTCGCCACGTTCAAAGCAGCCACGAGAAAGGTGAGCTCACAGCATAGACAGGACTAAGAGAGGGTTTAGTACAGATTAGATGTAGGACGTTAGAAGTGAAGATGAACAGATTCTGATCGAGATAGATACGACGGAAGTGCCAGGGTCCATGAGCTTTGCATACCATAATTCCGACACCATTTTGCCGATTGGCTTGGTGATTTGGCGCAGATACGTCGGGGGGGGGGGGGGGGGGGGGGTATTGGAAAAAAACCAAAAACCCCATTTCAATTTTTTGATGTTAAAACGTTGGATAA